>JAPYYX010003676.1:0-10018 GCA_030522605.1 Cremastinae sp. B BG-2022a | reverse complement strand
TTTTTTATGATGCAGGGAACATATTTCTGAAGTGGGAAAAGAATCGGCGGGGGTCGCCCCGTAAAAATGATTTTATTTGGTGGAATGACTCATATATAAGAAGTCGTTTTGGGTCTGCTTTGTCTGGAAGCGTACGTGACACTTTTCTCCTGCATTCTCAATCTCATTTCTTCGACAACTCTTGATAGAATAAGAAGTCGGATTAAAAAAGATATTGCTCTACATCAATAAGACCCTGTTTTATTCATTAAACCGATCCCATAATCCAATAGAGTTAAGCTCAGGATAAGGGTAAAGATTCTGAATTCTCGAGTCGATTTAATCGACTGGCGCCCGACAATAAAAATTGTTAAATCGGGAATTTAGGATTCTTTTATTTCAAAATCTTCAGTTTTTGTATTCGGGATCTCGCGAGGATGGATCGGACTTCCTCGTTGGGAAAACGCGTCACAATAGATTGCGTATGATTTAGTCCTTTGTTTACGGGGTTATGGGGGTAAAGACTTATGGGGGTTGGGTTCATGGGTTTCGAAAGTTAGAATATGATTGGGCTGCTTGTTAATGTGATGAAGATTAATAAATATATCGTCGGAAGCCGTAAGACATAGGACTTACATGATTTATTTGCTGAAAATATCGATATTTTTGAGGTTATAGAAAATCCTGAGGTGATGGAGTAAAATGGACCTCGGATTCTATTTTAGTGACCCGAAATACGTATCATAGACATGATCCGGTCTCTGGGTCTGAGAGAAATTTTTTTTTGTGTGACATGTTATCGATGGATGACGTTGGTGATCGTATGAACAAACGAATGAATGAATAGTTTATTATGCTATGGAATAATTCCTTAAGCAAACAAAATCATAGAACATTATTAAATTTAACAATTTTCAAAAATATAAGCAATGCAAGTAGCAAGCGGTAACAACATTATTACAAATGGCTGATAAATAATCAATCAATCTTCAGGCAAGCGCATAACAATATAAGAAAAACACCATTTATTCGCTGGTTATTCAGCATACGTTCATGACATTCTTGACACTCGCATCATATGACTGAAATTACGCGGATAGCAGATAATATTCAACTAAACAAAGCAACGCAAGTCACATGCCACAACTTACACACTAGTCAGGAAGACTCTAGTCAGTGCGGAGATCAGCCGGTCGAGTTCGAATCAAGTAGAAGGTGTGGGAATAAGCCGGAAGAGAGGAAATTGTGGTAATAAATTGTGGAAGGAAGAGAATGCCAGAAATATGCAGAGGTAACCGCGAAAGACTTTTTAAGGATCGTAGTGACGCATTTTTTAATTTGGAAAGTTTGAGGAGCGTACCGAGTATCGTAATTTGATGGAGATGGAGAAGTGAAGATATCTAGAATGTAAGAGGGAGCGTCACCATACACGATTTTGTAGATCTGAATACCCATGAAGTATTTACGTCTGTGCTTCACGCGAAGTCACGAAAATCGCTCTCTGAAAAGAGAAATATGTTTATCACAAGGGAGGTCATAAATAAATCTAATACATTTATTGAGAAGTCTCTCCAATGCCAGATTTTGCTCATCAGTTACATCATTGTGGACTAAGCAACTATAATCAAAGATACGAAAGATCAATGATGTAACTAATAAACGTCTTAGTTCAACAGAAAGCGAATGAGCGTGATGCCTGAGGCGATAGAGAGTAAAATTAACTTTTTTGGAAGTAGATAGTAGGGGACGATTCCATGAAAGATTTGAGGTGAAGATGACACCGAAGTTTCTCACTTCATCCACATAAGGGATCGTAATACCATTCATATTTCCTTGGAGTCTTAGTCTATAAATTTCTTAACAACCAAGCGCCAGATTTCATCTCTGACCTTCTCCCTCACATTGCCACACCTACACGACCTAGCAGATATAGTATTCCTCCGACTTTTCGTATTCCGCTGCACAGTATCACTATCCTACACGACTCCTTCGCTCTTTCTGCCATGTACTTTTGGCACACCCTTGCTTCTACGGTGACGTCAGCCTCGAGCATCTCTATCTTCAAACGTCTGCTTTACTCTTATCTACTGAGTTTGCGGTAGCCTGCAGGTTTCTCTGCTTTTTTTCTGGCCTCAATTCCACTTTGCATACGTACTCGATCTAGCCTTCTTGCGAATTATTACTACTTTTCTAACTATCTGTATTTTATACTATTCTTAATGCATCCTAGGGTTGCCAGTTTTGGGCTATTTTTCATACCTTTTACATAGAAAAATAGCCCAACCCTGATGCATCCTTGGATCCTTCTACTTCTTTCATTTATTTTCTGCGTAAGCATGTACTCTTAATTGTATTTTTTATTTTACTTTTATATTACCAATGTATTTTTCTGCGTTAATTTGCCAACGACTTTTCATGGCATAAATAAACTTTTCTATTCCATTCCATTCCATTCCATTCCATTCCATTCCATTCCATTCCATTCCATTCCATTCACAGTTAAGCCAGGAACATCTTCATAATTAATCTGGTTGATGTAAGCCCCACTGCCCATAATGATAGCCTTTAAGTTAGCAACGTTTAAAGAGAGACCATGAGAACCAGCAAAATTAGCGATAACGCCCACGTCGTAGGCTAATCGGACAAGTGACTCGTTCAAAGAGGAAGGTGGACAAGAAAGATAAATATGTGTGTCATCAGTAGGGCCAGGGACTTCGTAGAGAAAAGGAAACACTAATACAATTCTAAAAAAAGAGTAATACGTGTGAATTATAAGATTGAAATAGTGGCGACGTCCAGGTTTGAAATTAACCAAGTTCGAAGCTGTCAAAATAAAATATTACTTAACCTAAGTCACGGCAATAAATGGATGTTTTTGTATACATATGTCAGTGTGTATGTAAGTGTAAAATGCTAACGTGAAAGTGATTCGGGCGTTGGAGCTATGCAGGCACTTTTTCGGAAAATCTCGCTCATAGTCTCGGTGGATACCACACTGGGCATGCTGACAGCTTTGCTGGGGATCTCGCTGGAGAGTCTCGTGTACGTAGCAAGCGACACCTCCACCCTTCTGCCCCTCGCGGTCATTTCGGAATAACGTTTACTTTGGCAACGAAAACGTAATGCTAGGATCCTTATTGCTAAGCCAAGTTTCGCAGATGGCGATTATGTGAAAAAGGTTGTTCATGGAAAGAAAGGCTTCCAAGTAGGCAAAATGGAATGAGAGAGATGTTTCGTTGAAGTATAAGACCCGTATAGATGACTGAGGCGAGGTAACAGAATAGTGATTTGACGATGACTATGCGCAGGGAGCTTGAGCACGATGATTTTATCGAGATCCGAGTTTGATCGAGTGGTAATGATATCCGCACCATCGGCACGTCGCACAAGAACTGCACCGGATCCCCTCCATACATATCGATAGCCGAAACTGTTTCAATAGCCGATAGCGATCTTGGGAGAGAAATTCTCTCATTCGAAAATACGTCTTTAGAGGTTAACGATTTTCTTAGACGTTTTCGCTATATAATAAAGTCACGCGTATCAGAACTCTTGAGACGAACGATGAACGATCGTAAAGAAGATGCACTGCGGGGTTGATTTTGCGTTCCCACAGGCGGAGCCGGGCGTTTCGACACTTCGTGAATCTCAAGAATGTCAGAGCCAAGATGTGGTACTTGAAGGACCGTAAATACTTTGATAGCTATTTCATCTTTCGGAAGATCAATTTCAGAGGGAACCCCACTGATAGATAGCTCGGAGTGAGATGAATGAAGTATATCACGAGAATCAGGCTGAGTGGAGTGCGTCGTACATTCAGAGTGAAGTCGCGTTACATCATTTTTCAATTTACTAATTTCGGTCCCGGAGATAGCATTCGCAATTTCGATGATATTTAATCTCCGCGCAAAATCCGTCGAAAAGTCTGCTTGAACTGATTTTATAGACGATATATCATCGCGAAGAGAGGATACGCTCGAACGAATTTCAGCTAAAGTTGCTCACACAGCATGAGTCAAATTTTCTATCTTATCATCGAATCTAAGGAACTTTTCATCAAATTTATTGTCAAGCTTATCGAATTGTTTCTTGAATTTGTTGCTAATAAATTCTAACTGCTTCAATAATGCTTGCATGATATTTGAGTCAAGAGTAGAAGGACGCGAAGGTGAAACATTAAGAAGAGCATTTGAAGCACGATCAAACGTTCGATCAAGAAGAGAAACGGAGAAACCCGAACGATCAGGAGAGGTATCAGGCGTATGTGACGTCGTTTGTGAACGTTGTGATGTTTGACACAACGTGCATGACTCGCAGCGAAACTTTGTGAAATTGGTAATGCCGTGCAATTCTTTGACGCAATGCTCATGGAAAAGAACATTACAGGTGTTACATTGGACCGACTCGATCTCTCCACGTTGAACCACCTTATCACAAACGTTACAGTTTATTAGGCATCTTAAGAGTATAATACGTTGGCTCAAAATTGTACAAAATGTACGTCGGTACTTGCGCTATATTTCAGTTTTCCTCGCAGTGTTGATCGCGAGTTATCCTCGTAGATAAGTTGCGAAGGAGAGAACGTGGCTGTCGATAATGAAGGTTCCGGATGAATAAATATTGATTAGCAAGGACTTGATTGATTGATGTAACGTAGATCAATGACAGGTGGAGTTGAGATCAAGCAGTCAGGCAATACAAGAAAGAGACTCATACACTGAAGCACCGTATCCGTGAGAATGAGGTTATGTCCAGTAGCCACAGAAATAAGATAAATATGGAAAGCCCAGTTATCCAAAAAGGATGAAAATTATGCCGAAATAGCCAGCATTAATTTGCGTGCCAGAATCTGCAAAGAAAATTCCCGTAGACAGAAGGCGACAGATACAGATTCTTAAAGAAAAAGAGATGATGTGAAAACTTGACAGCCGGCTACTTACGTAGAGAGAGCGAGAGAGAGAGAGAGAGAGCCTGTGTAGATAGCAGAGAATCACAGTATGCGAGTACTTACACCACCAGGCCCTTATCCGTGAGAATGAGGCTAGAAACCATCCCAATCAAAAACCATAAAATCATGAATTAAAAAGCTGCTCTTGGTCCAGATCGATAATGCCAGATGAACTGACGTAAGGTTGTTTGCCAAACTCTGAAAGAAGACCGCCCGCAGAGAGAGAGAGCGGCAGAGTGCGATAGAAAAAATAACGGAGCGTATTAGAGTATGACAGGTCGGTGCTTACAGCGGAAAGAGAGGGGACATTTAAGTGTAACAACTTTAGTGGAAATTTAAGTTTTCGAAGTTTGTAAAGAAAGCCATAGTGTCACAAGCTGTCAAATGCCTTTGATATGTCTAAAAACACTATTGACGTCTTTTTGTTTAAGAGTTTTGCCGTTTCTATGTTTGATTTCAGTATACTAAGTGAATTAAGAGTTGATTTATAGTTTCTAAAACCAAATTGGTCGAATGGTATATCTTCCCCTCTGGCTTTTTCGATTCTTTTTTATGATTCTCTCGTATATCTTACCAATAGGAGATAAAAGAGTGATCGGACTATAGTTCTGTATAGGATTATTGTCGAGGTTAGGTTTGGCAATAGTTATAATGGTCCCTTTTTTAGATTTCTGGGAAGACTCCTTCTGTAAGACAGAAATTTAACATACATATTTCTTATAAACGCGTGAATTTGGGAACCCAGATTGTTTTTAATTATCGTTGGTATATTGTCGATGCCAGGTGCAATGTTCTTACATTTTTCCATAATTTAAGATATTTCACAGTTCGTTATTTCGTCTACGTCTTCTATATTTTCGCTATTGTTTAGATAATTTTGAAGAAAATATTCATGCCAATACTTTCGCCAGGGTGTGTCGGTTGAAATTGGCATTGGTTTAGAGTAATGTGTAATATAATATGTGTAATATAAGTATAACAAATGTAAATATAATACGCACTTATGTGTAATATCCCTCTTTATAAAGTAGAGATGTTACGGTCACGTAATCGACCTTCGCGGATTTTCGTTTGCGTCCAACGTTGGACATTAGATATAATAAATATAACAATTTGTCTATTTCTAAAACAAATTTTATTAATCTAACATAGATCTAATGCTGAATCTAATGCTATATCTAATAATAATATTTAAAAGGTTAGATATAACAATATTTGTAACATTAAAAAAATTATTAATCTAACATAGTGTAACGTTGCGATATCAGAGAATTTGTGAAAATTTGAAGAATTTTAATTTTCACAAAAATTTAATAAACTCGAGTTACTTCTGGCCCCGCGTTGGGCGCCAGTTGTAACGTTATGTAGTTTTTGAGATTTGCAAAATTTTTATTTGATTCAATATTTTTATAATTTTTAATAATTTTCCATCGTTTATGGATTCTTTGATCCTATAAGTGACTACCGCAACACTTACAGCGAGGATCCGCGCTTTTACACGAATCAGAAATTTATATTTCGTGCGAAGCTAGCGGAGGATTCAATCACAAATTAAGATAGAGAGCAAATACGATATATGTGACATTTTTATTCATTAAATTAACAAAATTTTAATACCCGATATTTGTTCGGAAATAAATAAAAATTGAATTGCTCATTTCACCTGAGGAGATTTGGTATTTACAAAGCGAGTCATATTAGACTCTTGTTTTTACAATTTATAAAACTTTTAAATTTTAAAACTTTGGCACAAATTATTTCTCTCTGTCCATTTAATAATAATTATTTTTTTAAATAATTATTAATTTTTGCAAAAGTTAAACTTTTTAAATTCTAAAGTAATGAAAAATAATTTTTAACAATAATTAAAATATCAATTTTTATAAAATTAGAATTTTCAAAAAGTCATTGAAAAACTAATTAATTTAACAATAATTAAAATATGAAATTATTCCAAAGAGAATACTAAGCTCCTTATTGGAAAATAAGAATCGCTTTTTAGCGATTTGAAACGCATTTTTGATTCTACGCTAGTTTTCTTATACTTCGCGTGTTATTTTTTAAAAGAATAAATAATTAATAAAATTACGCTAATTGCGCGTAGCGAGTGTACTTAGGATTATAAATTAATACGCGACTTATTTTGTAAAAATATGCCATTTGGCAATTACGCGGTCCTAACCCGAGAGAATACGCAAAAAATAATTAATAATAATTTTAATTTCCAAATTTTGGTTTTCTCTAATGGCACTCTGGCCTTGGCAACCCGTTCGGCTCTTTGGCCGCCTCCCCTTAGCGAGAAACGATTACACCCGTTTACAGGGAGCGGAACGTCACCGAACGGCTCCGTGGACGGGTGTTCTCGCGGTTAATGCTGGATGGAAGGATAGGTTAAGTATCCTGAGTCGAAAACGGCGAAACGTCACCGAATGACTCCGTGATCAGGATACCCAGGAGGAATTTTTGTGTGAGTTATGGGTTAAGAGGAATTTTTGAGGAGGATATCCAATCCAGGGAGTCGAACGTCATCGAACGACTCCGTTGAAAAAAGATATTCCCAATGGAATGTGAAAGGTAAGTGGGAACTCGTAGACCGTTGCGAGTTATTGACTCGAAAGCCAGTTAACGACTGGGAGTTGTGAACTTAAAAGTTCATTTTTGCATGTCGAAAATATTCGAGAACTCTTTAAGAGCTCTCGGCGTTTTACGACCGCCGTCGTGAACTGAAAAGTTCAATTTTATAATTTAATATTCCGATGGCTATGATGACCAATGGTCCGGGCAACGAATTCAGAAGAGTAAAAGAACTCCAGTTCTATAGGGAAAAGTGAGACCGGGAATTTTCGATATACTCGTTTGTTAACTGGGGTAGGATAGCTTAGCCTTATAGCCGGTTACCCCAGTCAAATTGGACACACTTTTTAACACGGCGACCGGAGTGCTTTAGTCTTCTGAATTCGTTGGTCCGGGGTGCGCCAGTCGAAAAATGCCGGGATACCCGCTTGGCCCTCACCTTAGATGACTCGTCCATCCGCTGGTCCGGCTGCCGCTTCGCTATTCCTCCCGGCTAGGCCGGAAGGCTGAGGGAGCTAATGGTCGCCCGATCGCACCGTCAGACGAACAGTGAGTTGAATAGCGGCGACCGCCCTATTTTTATAGCCGAGCGGAGAGCGGCGGCTCGCCCCACCGCGCGGACGACGGCCAATGAGCGGCGACTCGGTTCGACAACCGGCGCACGAATCAGCGACCGACCAAATTCTCACCGGCGCACCAATCAGCGTACGAGATTGCTCTTGGTCAATCTCGTACTTTTTATGTATTATTTTTCAGCCAAATATGCCGAAAAGATAATTATTAATAATTCGGAATATTTCTAATACCCGCCTCGTACGAAAATTTACAATGATACAAGTATTTACGAGCTCGGGTGAAAAGACGACGCTCCGCTTACGCGTGAGTCGTCGTACGTCGCGTTCGCGATATTTCGTTTTTCGTTAATTTTGATTAAAACGTAATTTTTTAACTCGCGTCGGTCCCGGGAGTTCGGCGTACGTGTCGTGAAGTGTTGAAAGTGTAGTAAAAAGTGAGTAAAAGTGCCAAAAAGTATTTAAAAGAATAATAAAAGATTCGTACGAGAGACTCCTTACGTTTCGATGTTTTTCTCTCGAGTTGCTCGCGTAGCGTTGTCGTGTTCATTTCTTGTCCTATTATCGATTATTTTTCCCTCTCGAGTGTTAATTTTTGTCTTAAAAGTAATATCGGACATTTATAATTGTAGTGCGCGTGTGAATAAATAATAAATAAATAGTTAAAAGTAATAAAAATAGTGAAAAGAAGTGCGATAAACTTACAGAGACGCTGAGCTCGCTTCGTCGTTGCAGACTTGTATGAGTGCATGTACGTGAACTCAGCTGTCTCTATTCGCGCCGTGTAAAAGATCGCGAACAATTTATAAAATTTTTACTTTTATCGTTTTTGATCGAAATTTTTGTGTGAGCTTGGCTCAAAGTGAATAAATATGAGTGCTCAAGTGTTAAAACACGGTGAAAGTGATTAAAATGAATAATTAAATAATAAAAGTGCGAGGTGAGCGGGAGAGGCAATATGGCCGCCCTCGCCGATTTACTAGCATGTAAAAGATCGAGACTGAAACTCGACTTTTATAAATCGCGTAAAATTCTAAATTTTTCTTGATAAAAGTGTTTAATAGTGATCAAAAACGATAATCACAAAGTTTGAAGTGAATCGGTTAATAATTAATATAATTTTTCAGTGTTTAAAGTCGTGACCTGTCACTTTGGTGAGAGAGGCAATGTGGCCGACCTCGCCTATCTCAATGCACGTAAAAGATCGAGAATGAAATTCGACTTTTTTAATTTACCGCGTTTTTCATTAATTTTTCGGTTTAACAGTGAAGTGGAGTGTCTAAAAATGATACCCTCAAAATTTGGAGTCAATTAAACAATAATTAATATAACTTTTGGACAATTAAAACTTTGACGTGTCCGTTGAGAGAGATAGAAGCAATACGGCCGCTTTCTCCCATCTAATCGTGTATAAAAGATCGAGAATGAAACTCGACTTTTTTAATTTACAATTTTTCATTGATTTTACGATGCAAAAGTGAAGTGTTATTACTAAGAATAATAATTGTAAAGTTTCAGAATAATCTGATAATTATTTATGTGTTTTTCGAGTAATTTAAGTTTGTGAAAATTGGGTTAACTTGTGTGCCCATCAGCTGATACATCGCGACGTGTTCGCGATGTATTTTTATATATCAAAATTCAATAAAATTATATAAAAAAATATTTTATGTGAAATTTTCTTGTTTTCCTAAAATTTCAAAATTTCCGACGGCTTAATATATCTAATGCGAGATCTAACAACATATCTAACGGTATATTTTAAGATTTGACGTTAAATGAAAAATTAAATTTATCATCAATCTAACGATATATCTAATGTTGAATCTAAAACAAATTCTAAATTTAACATAGATCTAATGATAGATCTAACAATATATCTAACGCTATATTCTAAAATGTAAGGTTGAATGAAACTTCAATTTAATGGTCAATCTAACGATAT
>JAPYYX010003675.1:0-10953 GCA_030522605.1 Cremastinae sp. B BG-2022a | reverse complement strand
AATCAAGAACGTCGTTTGGTGGAGATTACTGATGAAGAATAAAAAAGTTCAAGAAGATTAAATGATAAGTATCAAAACATATAAAAATATTCAAAGAGACGAAGAATTTATAAGCCCGACGAAAATAAGAGCTCGCGCGCATAAAGCGCGCGTTGGCATTACCTAGTCCAATCATATAAAGTTGATGGAAGATACGTGAACTTAGTCGTTTTTGTCACCGCTTTTCCGAAAATCTAATTGGCTCACGATGGCGCGAGTTCGTTTGACCAACTTCATTTTTTATTTTATTTGAAATTGGTTAGAATTTTGACAACTGTGTCAAAGATTGATTCAAATCGTATTAAAAATACAGAAAAAGTGAAAAGAATTATTACAAAGAAACGAAGAAAGGAGAAAAAAATCGAGACAGTCGTTTGGTGAGGATGATGAAGAATAAAAAAATTCAAGAAGATTAAATGATAAGTATCAAAACATATAAAAATATTCAAAGAGAGGAAGAATTTATAAGCACGACGAAAATAAAAGCTCGCGCGCGTAAAGCACGCGTTGGCATTACCTAGTATATTAATAAATAAATATTATTTACGAAGTGTAACCTCCAACAATTTTCATACTGATTTTTGTCTAGCGAACCTCCATTATTTTTCTTATTTTTTCGGTTCTACTCATTCTGTCAGTTTTGATCGGTCATTATAAACTGGGATACCTATAAATAATGATGTTTGATCCATATTATTCTATATGAGTGAGATATAGTTATAAAATTAAGACAGTTTCAATATTTCTTCAGAAATGTCCAATACTTTGCAAATAACAAGAGAATCGATAATTATATGTATTTATTGAAAAGAGCATGTAAAAGTGTTTTCTTTCTGCATATTTTAAACAGTTTTGGTGAAAACTGGGCATCACGATTATGTCCTAATGCGGATATACCCTGGAAAAATCGCCAACATTGACAATATGGCCAACGAAGGGTACAATTAATGGTATATCTACCAATTATTGGCAATAAACGATAGCCCCAACCCAAGCCCCAACCCCAAACGCGTAACTAGCGTACAACCTGACTATCGTCAACGCTCTCATCCAAACTCCGAAAGTATAGGCGTCATGCCAATGTCGTACCTATGGAGCCTGTATAGGCTCCATAGTCGTACCAGTCGTTCGTAGTGCGGTTACTGACGGTGGCTCGACGAAATATACGTTGCGTTGGCAAAAACGATAGCCCCGACTGCGTAACTAGCATACAACCGGTCATCACCGATGCTCTCATCCAAACCCCAAAATACACGTGTAACGCCAGGATCGCACCAGTCGTTGGGAGTACGGTTATTGACCATTGATTGCAAGAAAATATATATAAAAAATTTTTCGTTTTTTTATTCTCTTGCGCACCAAAATCCTAAGTTCGTACGCACTTCGGTAAAACAATATTCTCAATTGATCGCCAATTGAAGATGTTTTTACGTGCATGGTTTCATCATAACCTTTTTATAAAAAAAGTTTTTATTTTGTGAAAGTCACTAATTTTGATTACAGAATGTCACAACTATACTATAATGTTAAGAAAAAAAGAGAGCTCAATCGTATTTTAAGGAGCAGCCCTCAACGCATGAGTAAACCGACTTTACGTTTATTCAAAAAATTAATGACCCTAATGCAGCCGATGATCCCCGCCGAATTCCAGAAAAAAATCTTCGACGTGGACGAAATACCGCGATGGAAAGCAACGCAATTCAAATTTATGTTCGTCGGATCGTCAGTCGTGTAGACTCGTAAATCCGGAATTTCCAAGAACTCAGGAAGGAACGATCAACCGAAACGAAAATGCCATTTGTGAAGAGTGTATTTAAATTTCACTTTCCACTCGAGTTCTTCGATCACTTTTTCATTTAATTTGGGTACGAGCTTGTACCAAACTTTTTTCTTGGAGGTTCGCACCGTCCAGCCACATTTTTCGACAATCTCGTTGAGTAATTGTTCTTCATTGTTCATTTTTTTCATCACCCAAAGTTCGCATTGTTTTTCCGCGTGTTCTCTTTCCGCTATGAATTTCATCCACCGCGACTGGCTGGGATCGTTCGCGATTTGTAACCTCGCGAGCAAACTTTCCGAATCCCAGCAAATGTCGGGGTCACTGTCAGGTTCGTACTGTTTGTCATACGCTGAGGGTATTTTTCTTGAAAGTCGCGGGTAAAAGCTAGTCAAATATAAAACGAAAATAAAATGGTGTTTTCTTCAGAAATTGTTCACGTTTATTAATAGTTCCTATGTCTCAATAAAATCGAAAACTGACAAATTTGTAAAAGACAACTGAATTGAATTTGCATTGAAGATTGATGGATAGAAAGTTCTACATTTAATTAAAGAAATAACAAAATTCTTACCTCTTTTGACACGTAATGTTTTTTTCTTAGGCGAGAGCTCATTCAGTTTTCTAATATGTTGAATGTTTCGTATAATTTACATTTCTTCTAATATTTTGTATAATTCTTATATTAAAATTTTTTTAAATCAATTGCAAAAAATTTCCTACTCTTTTTCGATCTAAATAATACGGTCGTGCGCATAACGGTGAAACAACAGCCCCATTTTACTGCCACCTGTGGTGGTAGTCATTTGTGGGAAAAAATTGCTGATGCCGCGACGATTGAGCCTCGGCTGGATAGAAATTGGCTCGCCAGTGCGCCGAACTCTTTGTTCAAGCCCTGAAAACAATACAGTTGGCAGTGAAGTGGAATCGTTGTGATACCGACGTGCGCCCAGTCGCATAATTTTAATGCGCGAAATGTACATTGACTGTGAAAACGTGCACACGGTGGATTTTAAGATCGTATAGGAAAAGAAAATCATCAACGGCGTTGAGTGTACGATTCTTCCCGTGTACGGAAATTTTCATAATTTCTAACTAACAATTATTGGAGATATCAGAAGAGAAATGTAAGTAACCAAGTTTTGTATTGAAGTTTTAAATTTATATTATTATAACCTTAAATTTTGCAGCATGGACAAATTTTTGGACGACTCGAAATATCTCGTGATCGCCTTCGACGAGAAAATTGACGGTTTTCCCGTCGTCGAATTGGTGCCGCTTTCGTGGGTTATTTTCAAAGACGAAATTTATTTGTGCCATTATCCTAAAAAAGTAGCGAACACCAAAATACAGAAATGGATAGAGAATGGCGATAAAGCAATGACACACTGGCCAAAATATCGCGTAATTGAAATTTTAGACGAAGCACGTAAGTTATTAAGTTTAATTGAAAATAGTTGTAGTTAAAAAAATACATATTTTTAAATAATTATTTATTCTACAGGAGATCACGCAGAGGACATGGAGCAGTTGCAGAGAGCCATTCAACGGCCTGACTCTACTCTTTCGTTCCGCAACGGAAATCAAATCCCGGTAGAGACCGAGGAAGTAGTCGAGAACAATCTGTCAGAATTCCTTCCACTTCCCGAAATAGGGAATGACACGATTGAGCAAAACTTGCGTGGTAAGTTTGATGAAAGAAACAATTCATTTTATTTACATAAGTGATTGAATGTTTGAAAACTTTATTGTATGTCTTTAAACAGCAAAAATTTTGTAAAACATGCTACCGATAAATACAAATAATTTAAAACATATTTCTTCATCGATGAACAGAAACATTTCAAATAAATTTTTCTTCAATGAAATTGGTAAATGTAAATAAAAAAAATTTTCTTCTCTGAAGCCATTCATAAATCTTGATAACTATTCAATTTCTATTTCGTCAGCGAATATGAAAATTTGAGTCGGAGTGTAGTTTTTATACTTACCAATTTCATCTAAGTAAAAAATTTTTGACAGTTTTTACAAGCACCGATGAGGTAGAAATTTTCACAACTTTCAGATTCTTCGGTAGCATTGATTTATATTTCTTATTTTATTTATATTTCTTATAATTTATTAAGATTTTAATAAAAATAATGTTAAAATTATTGTACATTAGTTTAAATTCAATAAACACGAAAATTATTTCAGATATGGATACCATCTCAATGGGAAGCTCTCTCAACAATGGTAGGAAACAAGTCCTAAATTTTTTGTATCAGTAAAGAAATTTTTGAAGGAATAACACATTTGATTTAAAATTTTTTTTAGGCGTAGATTCCGAAAATACAGCTTTACCGGAAAACATAGACAATATTATTAACATGAACAATAATGTTGAAGAGGACAAGGGGCTACCGGTACAAATAATAACCACCGACACAGGTGTGCCGATAAAGGAACATATCCAAAGTGAGATCCAAAATCTATTCGATTATTTTGGCACGAAATTCTAGATTATTGACAGTAAACTTGACATTTTTTCAGACGGAAGTCTCTCTAACATAACAATTCTAGCGCAGAATCCCCTTATTGGCAATCGTGAGATGAAAATTCGTAATATTTTTCGAATTCGTAATATCTATTCACATTTATTTTGTTATACAGATGAATGGAACAACGTGTTATTGGAAATGGAAAAAAGATTATCTCAAAATATAGTTGAAATGGAAGAAAGATTGAGCCAAAAGATGCATTCCCTAAAAAGATCAATCCTGTATGACATTGAAAAAAAAACTGATTCCATAAAAAATACTATGGCATTGGCTGCTCCCGGAAGCAGTGAAACCGAAAATCCTACCTGTGACCAATTGATCGCTATTCTTCCGGTAAAATCTTCGGAAAAGTTTTGACAATTCGACCAAGCCTTCTCCGATTCCGACGAGAGCCGCGATAAGCTTGTAAGTTCCATTTTCATACCCTCCCAAATTTTTAATTGTTCCTCCAACATGTAATCTTTTTTTTATTTTCAGAAAAAATTTGTAACCTCACTAATTTTCACATGCGGAAGAACGAAGGATGCTCTGAGTCGTATCATGCCACGGCTCATTTAAAAAAATGTCCAAGTACATTTCAATGCTTATAGAAACATCACCTTAACGATGAACCTTTTATTTAAGGCAATTTTTAAATGTCCAATATCGTACGGGATCGAACTATGCTATTTTCTCTGAAAATAAAAAAATTTTTGAAAAAAATAAGAACGACATTCTTCTCTTTCCATCAAAGAATAATGTGATTCTCTTCAATATCAATAATCTCTCAGCAATATCAAAAATCTTTAATAAAAAGAGCTAATCCGTTTTGCATCTGTCCCTCTCGCACTTATGTATATGGGTTTTAAACATCACCTTAAAGATAAATGTCATTTGTATAATAAAGAAATAATTTTCAACACTTTCCACAAGAAAAAAAAAATTTTTTTTGTCTTCAAATTGAATAAAACGTCATTACGAAAATAGTTTCAAAAACTCAGGATGTATGTCTCGTCAAATCTGTGGTACATCTATTTGATTTTTCAACTTGATTCCGATGTCGAAATTTTAAGAGCAATACATTTTTTGGTTATTTTTGTGATTTTTGATTAAAGAATATTATCATTACTCATAATTAATTAAGACGTAAAAAGAAGTTAAGACGAGATTTGACTCTGCTGTGACCGAGTTCAACATGGCGGAAATACTAACAAAGTTAGATAGGGCTATCCGGAATGTTGTGTTGACACGTAAAAATTAAACGCTAATATTTCCACAACAAAGTCGGTGACATTATTTTTTTTGATAAATACAGAGCAAAAAGGATAAAGTTACCGAAAATAAGTTTTTTGACTACTTTTTAACTCTGTAACGTGTGAAATTTTTACAAATCATTACAATCTGGCCCACTTCCCGTTGAAATAACATGGGATCAAGTGAGAGTTTAAGGAGGGTCGATAGCTAAACAAAAATTTAGAGAATTGAATGAAATCTGGTGAGTGCATTCTTCAGCATCAAATATGAAAACACAATTTTTTTCAGATTTTTCGTGTATTTAGTTCCGGAGTTATTCACAATTAAACACGAATTCTTATGCACAGAATGTATACCTATATATATATTATATATACATGAACGCTATGCTTATACACATAAATTTCAAAGTTAAATTACTTAAAAAACAAAGCAGACAAAAAAGCTGAAAAAAATTGAATGTTCCTATTCGATACCAAAGAACATTATCACCAAATCTTATGAAATTTTCTACATTTTTTAATGTCCGATCATTTTAACGCAAAAAGCCTATGCTTTAGCATAGGAAATTCCCCCGCTTTCTTCATGCCCCGGAGAATTAGTATCGACCCTCCTTAATTCTTCAATATCTCTTTAAAACGATCGGTGACCATACTTTTCTCTTTTTCCAATTGATTCGGGGTGATAAACTCTATACTAGAGATTTTAAATTCGCTAAAAGTTTAAAACTACCATCGTTTTGATACATACATCCTTAATAAAATTGGCGTTCAGGGAATTAAAAAAATGTCCATTAAAAAAACCGTGCGTTGAAGTATTAATCGTTTTTTCATTTTATTCTGCAAAAATTTATAAATACACGAAAAATTTTGATTGAACACATTCTCAATAACGATACACGATTTGAAAATGGAAGCTTCGAAATCAGTTGAGTGGATTCTGGGACCTCGCGCCCGTCCCGTTTGACCCCGTATGCGGGTTCAACCATCATTCGGGGTCCAAAACGATCCTAATGACGCGTCGAAACATCGCGCCAAGTGGTGAGGAGTGATGAACGTCGCGCATCCCGGGCATTAATCTTAATGAAGGCTAACTAAACGTGCCGGGGACGAAGCCGAGGCGCCATAAATTCATTAAAAACACCCGCATAACCGAAGGGAGAAGCAACAAGAGCTCGCGAGAGCTTAATTGCTTGTGTACACAAGAGTCCATTGGGCAACGCATCTTCACGGACGATCCCCGAGTTTACGATCAAACTCCTTATATCAGCATCCATCAGAAGCTCAAAATCATCTTGAAAGAATATATTACACGAATTTCGGTCCAATTGTAATCAAGACAATTCTAAATATGGGTACTCAACAATCTTACCCTTCCTTATTTATTAATTTTTTTCATTTTACTAATTAAGGATGAACTGGGAGGTATAATCCGTGACAAAAGTAACTATTCCATGCATATACCGTTAAATATAGTCTTGGTTTTTTGTTAGAAAGTTGAAAATTATTGTTATATTTAAAATAGAATGATACTCAATAGGTTTCCGGTGTTCAACAAACAATTTCATATTATTTAATACTTAAACAATTAAAAAACGAAAATTTTAGAGAAAATTGCTTGAACTTGGTTATGATTATCACTATTTATTTGTGTTGATAGTAGACAAAAATTATCGTTTTAATCAATTTTTATGTATTGTTAGAAAAAAAAATCATTCTGTTGTCGTAAAAGTGGATAACTATCTAAAACTGTCTAGTACAAATTAAAGAAGTTTGGCGGAAAGATTCTTTAATATTCAAACATCTTGAGGAAAAGTTGATAAGTAACTATCATCGTTTTTTCAATATTTATAACTTATTGTATAATTTCATTTTCGAAAAATCTGCATAAAAATACGTATAATATTCAATTTATTATAATTTTTACCAACTTCGTAAATTGAGTTAAAATTTGCACAGAAGCGTTAGAGTTCTATTATCAGTGACTGATAAAATTTTCAGATTTTTTCTACGATTTTGATTTATCTCCAGTACAACAGAGCAAATTCAAAGTTTGATTTGAAGAAAAACATACACTATAGCGGAAAAAATTAAAGGATTAAAAAATTGCTTTTTTACAACCCTTATACGACCGTTTTTAGTAAAGATATAGCCGTGGGAAAAATCGCTAAAAATTTGACATTTTTTTATCCTTTAATTTTCCGCTAGTGCAGTCAAGTTTTTAACCATTAACTCATTAATATTAAAATCGTATATGAAAATGGTAAATTGCATGTAGATAAAATCATATAAGATAAAATATTGATGAAAAATATCCAAATGACATCCGGTAAGGAAGTTTGCAAGGTTTCGTGCTTTTTCCCGTGGAAAGAGGGTCAAGATGTTCTTTATCTCTGCAACATAGGATAAGAAGGAAAAAGTGTCGGAGAAATGATCGTGTGTTTCTCGTGAAGGAAAAAAGGGGTTGTAACGCTGAGAGGATTCGCGTTAATTTCTCACGGTGTACACGAGCTGGCCTGCGGGGGCTCGAGGATGAAGCCGTACGATTTTCTAAGGTTAATAAAAAGATGATGCCGGAAAGGGAGGAAGAAATAAAAGCGGGAGAAGAGAAAAACGCGTTGCGCTCGACGACGAAGGTAAACAGGAAATCTCACGCGAGGGAAGCTGAACCGAGACGAATTTGAAGGCTCTCTATCGTTTTTATTGCTGATGAACAACTCGGCAAGAGAAAAAAAGCATGGAATTAACCGACACTAGAAGTGTAAGTTATTTTGTACAGTGTTTGCAACATAAAATAACAAAAAGATGCTTTCAATTTCTCGTTTTTCTAATGTAAGCGTTATGCACTTGGATTTTATTTTTCTCAATTAGCTGAAGATTACTCTCGTCAAAAAAAACATGTATTCAATGACATCGAACAAAAAAATTAAAGAAAACAATAGAGAATAATATTTTCAAAAAGATTCACAATCGACAATTGGCTGACAAAAGTTTATCTCGCCGGAATGGATATCAGAAAACAGAAATGGAAATGGAAAAAAATGGAAATCAGAAACTTTTAAAAAAGTTGATCGCAAATCGACATTGCCATCAGATAAAAATCTGGATTTGAAATACATATGTATAGATCAAACTGGATATTAACGACCGATTTTTTAAGAAATTCAATGATAAAATTTCGAATTTTGTACAAGGCATTATGATGTGGTAATGATACTCTTGATAAAGAGAATGGTATGAAATTTTTCGATGATCTCTACTAAATGAAATATCAACGATTCCTTTAGAGTCAAAGAATGGATGTTAAAAGTTTTCGTATAGATTCCACAATTAAAAATTGGCGTATATGAGTAACTTTGAACAAAGATTTTTAATATTTATTATTAATATATAAACTTGAATTTACCTATACTCATCACTAATTTTTAATTTGGGAATCTATGAGAAAATTTCAAAATATATAAAAAAAATCTTATTTTTACTCCCTACTATGCGACGTTACAGCCCATCAATTTCTGCAGTTTTCAAATGACCACGATAGATATTTTTATAGTTTTTTTGTACGCATAGGAATAAATAAATTGATGATTGCCGGTGTACTTTTTTTTAAATAACTTACATGAACCAATAATATTTTTTATATGTATTTGTGTTGAGTGAATTTTTTTTAGTAAAATTTTTATAGTTTAACATGAATTTAGCTACGTATGTACAAGCTAGGGAAAGTACGTGAACAAAGTCACGCCTTTCAGCTAGTATATTTTATAATTATCTAATCTTGGATATTTTTTGTAAGCTATAATGCATTTGTTCTTACCAGGAATTATGGAAACGGTCTTGAGAGCTCTGAGCACTCGAAACGTTCTCAAACCAGCCATATTTCCAACCTCCACCCCAATTGTCGCATAGCCACTCGTTATCACAACAAAGTCCAACCAATTCCACGGGTTTCTTAGGTATATGTATATGGTGAGTATGAAGCCCTTGGTTATTGACTTTATCTTAAAAAAAACTTTTTTAAAAAGTAAAAAAGTACGCCAAGTAATGAAAAAATTGTTACGAAAATTAAATGAAATCATTTTGTAATCAAGTAAAAAAAAATTTTTGTTTTGTTTGCATCGATTCGGCAATTAAAAATTGGCGTGTATTAGTACATTTAGTCGCTCGACGAAGAGTTTTCAATTCATGTATGAAATTAAACATATCCATCCAACCAGTTTTTAATTGTCGAATCGATGCAAAAAAATTTTTATATTTTTACTGTTTTTCGTGGAATTTCATACTGAAACAATATCTAGTGCTCAAGTGCTTAAGATTTTTTTTCGTGGGAAATATGAGTTCGTAAATGCTGTGTGCGCAGTCAACCTGTATGACAAACTACCTATTTTTTATGAAATCTACCAACTAACATAGTCAATACATCATATCAACTTTCATTTGGAAGGATACAACGTTTGAAGTATGAGAAACACATGTGCACTAACTTTTTTTTGGCGATAACTAAAGCATGCTTTTTTACAACGCCAACTCAATGCGAGACACTGTCGCCATATTGACATTTCGATGGATTAAAACAGTTGACATCTGAATTTGGGATGGGTTCAGGAGTATCTATGGTGCCATCCAACCTTCCTTAAGGCAACTAGGTAGTTAGAGCCCCGACCTATTGATTGATATAGTTTTATGGGGCCCCGAAGTGCGTGTTGCGTAGAAGCAACATACGGTCCGAAAGGGTTAAGGTGGTTGATCAAGTATTGTCTAGTCAAATGAGAGTCCGCGTAAAAAATTTTTGAAAAAGTTACTTTTTTCTGTTTTGGATCACAGGAAAAAATTTTTGAAAAAGTTACTTTTTTCTGTTTTGGATCACAGGAAAAATAATTGTTACTGCACTTCAAAATATTCCACCGAGAATCACTGTCAAAAAGTTATCAGGAGAATAATATTTAACCCTTCCGTGGTAACGTCATTTTTACTGCCTATACGTGGTAACTCCGGGTCACTCGTGTCCGATACTTAAAAAAGTCATTTAGAATGTTTTTAAAAATCTGAAAAAATTCATGATGAATTATGAACAATCCTAGATTAAGGATCAATCGAAATATTGCCATTTTTTTTTATATATATATATATTTTTTTTTAGAAATACAGACAAAAACGCGTGAAATACACTTTTTTTCAAAATTCTATAACTTTTGATCAAATTAATATTTTTGAATTTTTCAAGCGGTAAAGGAAAGCTTAAGAGTTGTACTTTGAAGGAAAAAATCTTGAATGCCCGTAAGAGTAAATAAAATGCTTAAGTTTCGAGCATGAAAAATCGGTTTCTTCCATATAGGTAAATGTACGAATTAAAAAAAAGACATTT
>JAPYYX010003674.1:0-10775 GCA_030522605.1 Cremastinae sp. B BG-2022a | reverse complement strand
TTAAATACAATAAATAAATTGCATGAATAAAAATTTTTGTGATAATATTTTCTAACCAAAAATGCTACTATTTTTTAATTAGTGACGTTAAAAGTGATACTTTTTTCTACTAATAAAAGTAAAATACCATAATAAAATATACGATAACTATACTTTACATTACATTATTTCATCAAATTTAAAATTTCACGCCTGCTCAAATTAGAAATTTCACTTTTGGCGCTTGCGCAATAGCCTGACAATTAGTGTATCTCTGTAATAAGCGGTTGTTGAGCTTATGTATATTAAAAAAGGTTGTTGCATATTGATTCAAGAATAACTTACTCTAAATTCAAGGTCATATAGCATGACCTTGAACTATTACAATCTTAAAGAAAAAATAAAAAACAAAATAGGCAGATTCTTTTAAAAACTAATGGAAATATCTTCGTAGTACCAAAAAGAGTTATGCGAAATTTCAAGATTGCTCACCATCTAGCAGTCAAGATATTCAATATTGAAAATGACAATATTTAAAATGTGCTCTTACGGGAGAGAACTGAAAATCGTTTTTAACAATAAATATCTCGATATCTACGTGGTCAAACCTCTTGAAATTTGGTACACGTATGCAGGTGATATCAAACAAGGCTTGTGCAAATTTGCAAAAAATTCTGACACAATTACTTTTCTGCGACAACTACCTTAAAACTGTGTAATAAATGACGGGTTAAGGAGGGTCGATACCAATTCTCCGGGCATGAAGAAAGCGGGCCTATGCTAAAGCATAGGCTTTTTGCGTAAATGATAGGACATTAAAAAATGTAGAAAATTTCATAAGATTTGGTGATTATGTTCTTTGGTATCGAATATGAGCACTCAATTTTTTTCAGAATTTTTGTCTGCTTGGTTTTTGAGTAATTCAACTTTGAAATTTATACGTGTATAAGCATAGCGTTCATGTATATATAGGTATACGTTCTGTGCATAAGAATTCGTGTTTAATCGTGAATAACTCTGAAACTAAATAGACGAAAAATCTGAAAAAAATCGTGTCTTTATATTTGATGCTGAAGAATGCACTCACCAAATTTCATCCAATTCTCTACATTTTTGTTTAACTATCGACCCTCCTTAAGGGGTATATCTAACTTCACTTTAGTTACACACGATTCGTCATAATTATCAAATTATCAATTTGTTTACTTTAAACCTGTCGAGAAATGAAAATGTTGTTGAATTGAAATTTTAACAATGATGGATGGATCATTTTAAAGCCAGTTCTAGACTAAGCTATTTCATTTAGTTGCCAGACACTCAAAAGCTCACGCAGCCGTCACCGAACTACCTTAGCCTGATCTTTGAAGCAAGGGCCATCGATTTATATCAGAAAAACAAAAATCACGCCGATTTTAGATAGACAAATGACACTCGGCAAGAATTTACAGAAAACCAAGTAGAAAAGTTGAACGATTTTTCTTCAACTGTGCCAGACGCTCCTCGAAAAAACATAAACTAAAATACTGTGAAAGCAAAAGCCTATATAACAAACAAATTTCAACAGAGGAGATATAAAAATAAAAGTAAAGTTTCCAACTAGGATCTAACTCTAACTACTTCGTGACAATAAATATTAGCAAATTGTGAGTAAATAAATAAATAAACTGCTCTAAAAAAATCTATTGTCGAGCAAAAACTTGAAGATTCGGATCAATAGCTTTTTGATAAATTTTAATATTATTACTATTACATATTATTATACATATATTATTAGTAGTATTACAGTAGCATAAAATTTCATTCTTCAACAAATAAAAGTATCGTTACAGAGTGTCGAAGAGCGAATAATTATTCGATCAATTGTGCTATCAAAAACTGGTTCATTTTCATGTCACTTTATCTCTACAAGACAAATTTTTACAGAGAAAATATATATTTTTTAAATGCTAGTTTAATTTTGTCGTACTCTGATAGTGATGAAAAAAAAAATCTTTTTCCTCGAGGCTAAAAATCTGTTAGCGGGGATCCGATTATTTCGTTGTTAGATCAGAAAAAAGGGAGAATATTTGATGCCGGGAACGCGGGTAACTTGGCAGAACGAGTCAGCAAATAGACAGAGAGAGAGAGAGAGAGAGGTAGGAGGGGGTTCGAAGCGAGACTAATAATTTTCTTCCCTCTGCACTCTGTGCGGACGTTTTTCTCCCTCGCGGCATGCACGCGCACGAGATTCGTGACTTGGCGATGAAATCGCGGGTCAACCAACCGAGGGATGTGCGTACAAAATGCGTGGAAAAAGAATAAAAAATCAGGAGAAGAAAAAATGAGCCATTTCTCTCAATATTTCGAGTGTAATTTCATTAAATTTCGGTAGAACCGGGAGACGTTGAGGAATTTATTCTCTTTGGTCAAAAGAACAAAAGTGAGAGATAAAATTAAGAATACGGGAATAAGAGGGAAAGGACAAGAATGGAAAGGCTTACTTTGTCGGGAAAAATGCCAGAAATACGAAAAAAGGCAGACTAATGCATACGAAATGTTGTCGGGAGCTCTTTTTCTTTCTGTTTTCCCTCTTTCGCTGTCTCACTCGAGCTCATCCAATTGAAAAGATTTCCAATAGGATTGAAATTCCATTTGCTTCGAGAGCTATCCAGGATAAAAGACGATACTATTTTTCTCTTTCTCTCTTAAAACGCCCTCTGTTTTTTCCTCGTCCCGTCGTTTCCTCTCCATTTCTCTATTTTTTTCGGTCAAGCTAAAACTTGCCATCCCAACTTCCGGCTATATGTATTTATAGCAATCGATTATTGGATTTCGGAAAATAAATGTATGTACATACGTACAAGAGACCATTCTACAGTTTTTCCAGATACTTTTTTCTCTGTATACCGCTTATTCTTCGCACTTATTTTCTCCCAACCTTTTATTCGTACTTCATTTCCGAATTCCATTGTCGAAGCCGATAATTAAAGCGTCAATCCGTGTGTTGAGCCACCGTGAGGCACTCTTTGCCCGAATTGAACGCTGCTCCAGCGAATTACAGGATTAATCGGATATAGAGACGCCGCGTATAAATGGAACGGGGGGGGGGGAAGAGGATAAAATATATATAGAGGATAAAAAAAGATTCAGAAAGATGGACAGAGAGATGGATCCTTTTTTGGAGCTTGAAAATTACGAGCTACCAACGTTACGAGTCGAATGATCGAACGTGACCAGTCTGCAGGAGAGTCAATGACCTTAAGGTTAACAGTTCACGAATTCTCATGGCTCACACTCTACGATAAAGAGCTAAAGAGGGAGAAAAAACGACGCGAAATAGGATCTGTATGCATGGAATTTCACTCGATTGGATTCTCGATCAAGAGATACGTGAAAAAATTCAAACAATTTCTATCTATCAACTCTTTCTTTGACACATATATTTTCAACATATATATATATATGTATGCTTTTATAGAAGATTCACGGTTTTCCTACTTTCCTTTGACTCTTTCAACATTCTCTTCGAATTTTTAAACAAAGGGAAATATTACGTGAGCTTTCTGGGCTCATGCATTATTTTGGTTACTTTGCAAAACGTTTGCTGAAGGTCTGTCTATTTATCTTTTTCCTTTCTCGACCGATCTCGCTCTCTCGCTCTTTTCTTTTCCCTCTCTTGGGCTACGACCCCTTAAGAAAAAGTCTATGGGGAAAAATCCTTTTAGTATTTATAGGCTCGAACGAGACACGTATAGACACACATGGAGGAATCCCTTGGGCTTTTTTAACGAGTCGGGTTTCATCGGAATAAAAGAGTGCGACAATAAAGCTCGTCGATGGAACACTATCATCTTTTTTCTCCTTTTTTCCTTTCCTAACACGTCCAACTACAAACATATTTAGATTTCCATCGCTTTGTCCCTAACTAAAAGCTTCCCTCTTTTTTTTCACGTTTAGTTTCCAATATGTCGATCAATAAAGAATTATGGAAACGCAATAAAATGAATATTTTTACCAAGTCTCATAACTCCACGAGAAAATGATTTTCACGTGTAAATTTTACACGTATTTATTTAACTTTTTGGATTTTTTTGTTTCAGTATTGAACGAATTGGAGGGCCTGGCACGGGGTGCCGATGCCAGAGATTGTCCACCGGCTTCAAGGGCGAGTCTCAATCCAGAGCACATAAGCAGGGTCGCAGAATCGTCGAAGGCTGCGCTCGCGTTCGCAAGAAGTCGTAATCCAGCGATCAAATGTCTCACAACGAGAGGCACGGTTTTAACATCGAGCACGTTCACCGTAGAGGAAGATGTGTCGCAGGTACGAATTTTTTGCATTATCCATATTTTGTTTCAATCATTTTGCTAAGAGGAGAGAAAAGATTTTTTTTTCAATGTCGAGATTTTCCAACGTTTGCATAAAATGCTGAATTGGTTTTTTGACGTGGAACGTCTCTTGATTGGTCTACATGTTCGAAAACCATGGGAACAGAAGTCGCAAGTCTTAGTTGATCCAACGAAATGTTAATTGGTACAAAATACTAGTTAATACAACTAATATTTTGTTGGATCAACTAATTTTTTTTTCAGTGTATATTTGACTCAGGAGCGCGTAAATTCAACATCGCATCGTGGATAAAAATGTCGATTATGAACCAAGAAAGTTACTAGACTTTGTAAATTACAGATTTTTATGTCAAAATCAAATAATCGAACTTAAAAAAATTATAGCATATCCTTTTCGATCCGAAGAACCAATTTCTCATGAGAATAAGTTCATTGATTTATAAAAAAATAAAAATCATCAGGCGTCCGGCTTCTACGAGAAGATTCATGTCCGATCTTTGCTTATTTTTTGACGAATGAATAAACAAATTCTCATGAAAAATGGGACCAGACCTTGATTTTTCGAATCAAAAGGGATGTATTATAATTTTTTGACGTTTAATTATTCGATTTTGAGAGAGAATTCTGTAATTTACGACATCCAGCAACTTTTTTATTTTTGAAATTTTTTCTTTATATATGAATGTACTTATCTAGTGATTTTTTCGATTCATTGTGACGTAATTTCGATAAAGAATCGTCTACGTTCCTTCTGTGCCACCCAAAAGGCGTTTCACGCTCAACCAAACGGCTACGGCAGTATCTAAACACAGCCTTCCTACATTTTTTATTACTTTTTTCAATTATTCAATTGAGATATAAATGTCCATTGGCAAAGAGTTCGAAACAAAGTAAAGTTACTCAAAAAGTCGATGAACCTGAAGATCGATAAAACGAAAGAAAAATATTTGTTTAGGATGGTTTGACGAGAAACGACGATAGAATTTTAGCGACATGTCTGAGTTTGTGTAGAGGCACCAAGGACCAGGGGAGTAACGGTGAGTCAAGAACAAATTTTTTCGATTACAAATTATTTCACGGGTTTTCAGTCTTGAAATTTTTTCAACGACAGATTTATTAGTTATTTTTTTTGATTCATTGGAATCTTGTATATTGTTTAAATACAGATCGTGACCTTTTTTCGAATGATTATTAATTTTACAAAAAAAATGCAATTTTCTCTATTTTTTTCACATTGCTAACAAATTTTTGCTCGATGGTATTCTTCGAATATCCAGAATCGTTTATTTATTATTTTTTCCTATTATCTTCATATACCTAATTGTTTTCGGTAAACATAGGAACAAATAAAGACGAAATCTCTCAATTTGTATGGTAATTTTTTTAAATATATGGCGATTAAATATGTTATAAATTAACATAATCAAGTAGGGGAAACTTGTTTTTTGCATCCTGGCATTATTTATGACAAAAAATTGTAAAGGTACACTTTTCTCCTTTTGCTTCAAAGATATTGAAAGTCAAAGTTTGCAACTTTGCGAGATTGAAAATTTTGAATTTGGGTTTTTTCTCCTTCGAAAATTCTTTACTTTTAGAGAAAATAGCATAATTCGATTTCGTACGATACAGGACACTTGGGTATCACCTTGAGAGCAGTCACAAGCAACGAATGTCGTGAATCATAGATTTCTCTCTCAATATCGAATAATTAAAATTCAAAAAATTACGGTACATTGGTTTCGATTCGAAGAATGGCTGTCTGGTCGAAATGTTTGTGCGAATTTGTTTAAATTATTAAAAAATGTGAAAAGACCGGACAACAGCCTTCTCGAGCCGGACGCCCGATGTTTATTTTTGTATTAAAGTAGTTCTCTCGATGCAGTCAAATCAATTAATTTTGTCATAGTCTATCTCTGTACCATGTGGTTTTTGAGCCTATGTTTATCAAGAAAAATTATTGCACATTGATCCAAGAGCAACATACTCGAAAATTAAAGTCATCGAACATGATCTTCCGTTTCTACGTACGTATAAAAAAGAAACTTTGTTGAGGTACTAAAAAGAGCCATCAAAATTTCAAGACATTTAATCATCTAGAAGTCAAGATATTTAAGATTGAAAATCACAATATTATACATGCGCTCTTATAGGAGAGAACTAAAAATCGTGATTCTTAACAATAAATAGTTTGATATCTACGTGGTAAACAAATCAAAGAAGGCTTGTGCAAATTTTCAACAAAATTTAAAAAAAAAAAAAAATTATCAAACTACCTTAAGCAATAAGTAAATTCTCAATGAAATTTTCAATGAGTCAGCCAATATTCTTCGGATCCAAAGAGATATAGCATAATTAAAAAACTGTAATTATTGGATATTGAGAGAGAAATCTGTGATTTACGAAATCTCGTGATTTTCTTGGTTGTTGTCGTTAAAAATAAAATGTGTATTTTCGGATAATGTTAATCTAATTTATTCAGAAGTCTGTATGCATCATGAATATCTTTTCGATGTCTTTTTTTTTCGCTGAACAGAAGACGGTGAACCAAGACGTTTGAAGCGGGAAGTGGTGCTTCTGACAGAGGACAGAAATCTTCGAGTGAAAGCATTGGCTCGGGACGTTCCAGTGCGGGAAGTGCCAGACTTCATGGCGTGGGCCGGCCTTGGCTGAATCTCCTGCTGACCGAGATCATTTTTCTTTCTTTCCGAGAACACATGACGACGAGCGCGTGTCTCGCGTCGCCGGAAATCGATGGAATCGAGGCTCCGTCGCGAAACTTCCGGGGAAGCGCGAAAATCCGAAACTGACTAATATAAAAAGGACGACGAAGAAATAGATAAGCAAGAGAGCAGCGATCAAGCCTGAAAATTTCTGCGTAGGATAATATTTTGACATTCGTCGTATCGAAGCGATAGAAAAAAAAAATAACGCCCGAGTGTGGCGCCTATTTTGAAGGTGGGGACTGAGAGAATCGGAGGTGAGCAATAAACAAACTTACATAAAGAACAAAATAGACTTACAAAGTCCAATTTCAACGGTAGGAGTTGATATTTATCTTGCCGGAGTGTCGTTTAATCAGTTTTACAGAGCACGATCGACTTTTCCCATTATAGGTTTTAGATTTTCATCTTCTCCGCTTTTATCTCTTATTTTTTCTGAGACTAAAAGAACGATATCCGGATTTAGAGTCCTTTTCATTCGCTACGAAAAGAACGTTCCGTTTTTTCTCCGACGAGCGAGATTTTCGCGATGTCTTTTGAATCGAGAATCACGTATGTGTATATGTCCGACGTTTAATGTCCCTCGTATCTTGATCGAGCTTCGGGCCCGATTAATCGGATTATCATTGCGGCACTGTAGATAGGACAATGCGGGAGAAGGGAAGAAAGAACGAAAAAAAAGAGAAATAAATGAAGAACGAAAGAAAGAAAACAAGAGAGAAATAAAAAAGGGCATTGAAACTCATTCCTCGTTCGTGACCCACACTCACGTAACTTTCATCAGTAATACATAAATAAATATATATACATAAATACGAATCTGTCTCCAGTAAAAAAATCGTGCCGAGAATCGAATATCTGATATTTTTTTGGGGATGTTCGAAAATAAAAACAAAAATTGAAAAAATCAATGACAAGTAATTTTATTTGAAACAAAACGACAGGCTAGGTCGATTGTTACTTTATTTCTGTTTTTAGAGACGTTTACAAGGGACAAGAAAAATCAACTATGAAAAACGACAATATTTCGAAGTAATTTTTTTCTTATGAAAAACAAAATTATCTAAATAATGAAATGACTTTTTCAGGCTGTATGGAAAATATTGAAGAATTGTCAAGAAGGAGAACGAAATTGACGCGTTCCGGTACAGATTAAAATTTCCGACCGATTCCCCTGTCGTTTTGTTTCGAGGCAGGAAAAGAAAGGGAAAAAAATGAAGGAGCAACGAGTTACTTTTGTTGCACAACTGTGACCGAATATAAAGCACTGAATTTCCGGCGAGAAGAGAGTCCGGCACGAGGATGAGAAGAGGCGATATTAATCTCAGCGCATCTCTATTAGAGATGTACGTCATAGCTATAAAACACACGCAACGGACGTTGAAAAGCGTAAAAAAACTCGCATACACACACCCACACAGACACTTGTTTACATACTTTGTATTTTTCTTACCTACGCGTTATCGCGGTATTTAGTCTCGTGCACACTGTCAGTTTACGAATTATTCACACGAGGATAGACAATATAGAGAATAATGAGGTTAATTGCTCGAAGGAAAAGAAGTCGAGGAGAGAAAACAAAAGGAGACGCGCAGCCTTGAAAAGGGTCACTGAGACTTGCGAGAATTATCACGATCCTTTATGATTTTTTTTTTCTCAAATCGATATTCCTTCCGGAGAATACTTTGAGATTTTGACATTATGTGAATACGTGCGCGAATGACCAAAACTAAGTAAGAAACAGAGGATTGAAAAAATATCTGTAATTTTGCAATTATTCGTAAGAAGAAACGAAACGGAACGATCTCGTCTCTGTTTCTCTCTAGATCGCTTCGAATTCTTTTCATCGACCAGACTTTTCGGCGACAGAGAAATATCCATGAATTCCTACATTTTATTATTTCTTTTTTTCATGAATTTAGTTACTTAAAAATCAATGAGCAAACGCGAGCTTGCTCCTTCTTCTGTTAAGTGTATAAATTTTTTTTTTCGCTTGTAAGTACTAATTTTTATTGTTAGCTCAATTTTAGATGAAATTAAGAAAAAAATGATTCGAGTATGTGTCGTTTTAGGACACTTGCCAATTTCTCATGATCGCGCTGGCAATCTTTGTTTCGCGGTCGCATAAGATTTAGTTATCTCATAAGTATGATTATAGACGCGTTGCCGTCGTCAAGACTTGATCAAGACTTATTTTCATCTGCTTTTTTTTTTCATTCATAAAAAAAATTAAGAACAAGAAGGGGGAAAGATGCCCAAAAATTTTTTTTACCTTGTCATTGGCTTCGCTCAACAGATGTATTTTAAACTAGACCTTGCCAATATTTTAATCACGAACGATACTTCTTTTCAAAATGATCTTGAAATTCACCTCTTCCCCGAATCCGTTATTTTTCTTTCTTCAATAATTATTGCGAATCACTAACCGATCTCCGAATCGAGCTCCAATATTGGGAGATCTTTTAACGATGATATACATATTTTTTGACGATATGAGAGAGAGTTCGATACCTCCGTGAGCTCATGAACTCGGGACAATTAGGCATCGATTTCCGTCGTTCTATCATCAAAATATTATTACAATTATTATTAATTATGATGATTAATTATCTTTAATATTATAGCGTTACCACTTTAATTATTGAAGCAATAAAAGAAGATCATGTTGATGAATGGATTTTTTTACTGAAAACAACTCCTATCTTATCCTGAAATGCTGATATGAAAAATTATTCGAAAAATATTTTCCGGCTGATGTTTCCAGCTCTTTTCATTCTGGGATCCGAAACGTCTAGAGAAAGCGAAATTTTCCGAGAGACTGCTATCTAGCTAAAATATAAGAATGGTTGGAAGTCAGCCAACGGGACGATAAAACCTCATGAAAAAAGTATACAGGAGCCACGTGGATAATTTTATGGGTATTGTTTTTATACGATCAATATTTTTTTATGATATTATGATATTAGTGGATTCGAAACGTATCACAAGTTTATTTGTCACTTTGATTTTTAGTCACTCACGATGTATTTTTGGAACAGGATGAACATTTTTTTCCTCAGGCCATCGTAAAGGTAGGGGTCGCGTGAAATTTTTTGAGACAAATTTTTTTTTTAGTCAATATCTCGGCTTCTGGATAAAACATCTTGAAATTTGGTATACATTTTTATTTAAATATTATCTAGGCCTATGAAAAATTAGAAATTAGAAAAAAATTTTACGCTACCTTAAGGTAGAGGTCGCGTGAAATTTTTTGAGATAGATTTTTTTTTTAATTTCGCATAGGCCTAGGTAATACTTGAATAAAAATGTATACGAAATTTCAAGACGTTTTACCATCCAGAAATAGGGATATTGATTTCTAAAATTCATCTCTAGTACACACGTTCTTATGGCAGATATTTTTTATTATGATTATTTTTATCTCAAAACCTATCTGGTCATTTTTTAAATCACGCGTGAATAAAAGTATCTGTCATAAGAACGTGTGTATTAGAGGTGATTTTTAAAAAGCAATATCTCGACTTCTAGATGATAAAACGTCTTGAAGTTTGGTATACTTGTTTATTTAAGGTAATACTATGGGTTTTAGACCTACCGTTAAGAATTTCACGAAACTTGGCATGTTGATACCTTATAATAAGAATATGAACGAGTTAAATTTTCAAAGGTTTTCAGAGAACTGAAAAATAATTATTAAGATTACAAAATACATGTTTTTAACATTGATCCTTGTGAAAAAAATGTTTTTAA
>JAPYYX010003673.1:0-10028 GCA_030522605.1 Cremastinae sp. B BG-2022a | reverse complement strand
TACGAAAAAACGTGAAAATGTCGATGTCATGAATGAAAACAGCTGATGACGACGAAGTCAATTGATCAACTTTATCTTAAATATTATTCTCCTGATAACATTTCGACAGTAATTCTCGGTGGAATATTTTGAAGTGTAGTAACAATTGTTTTTCCTGTGATCCAAAACAGAAAAAAGTAACTTTTTCAAAAATTTTTTACGTGGACTCTCATTTGACTAGAGAATACTTGATCAACCACCTTAAATTTTAACATTTTTGTCTTAGCCGAATCAATGATCATATCAGCAGTGTGAACGAATGAACGCTCTAAATAAAATTAATTTCAACAGAGAGATAATAAATTATTACATCAAATCCTGACGTGTTAAATTGCATGTAAAAAATGAGGTCATTAGATCGACGATTTGCTTGGACTTTTGAGTACAAATAACAATTTTTTCGTTAATTCAATGAAAGAATTTGAGTGTAAAAGAGGGGAAGACGGAACAAAGGAGACGAAGAGTGAAAAGGATAAGAATCCTTTTGTGTGTACAAAGTTCTCGGTTTACGCGGGGGTGCAATTACTCGTAGCTCAGATTTAAGCAACACAAAGTCACGTGCGTGTGCGGTAAATACGCACGGGTATGGCATCGATGCCGGGCGGATATAGAAGCATATACGCTCGATTATATTCCACCGTCGTGAATGGAGACTGTAACAGTATATAACGTGGATAAAACAGGACGTACCCGATCCTCGACCAGTGAAAATGGTCGCGTGGCCACTGAGGCTCCTTCTAATTACCGATAATAGTCGAGGCTCCCCACGATATAGATTCCGAACTGCCGACACGCGCAACTTACACTTTTGCACTCACCATATAACATTTTGAGCACTATTTCCAATAACGTTCAATCAAATTTTTAATCATATTTCATAAAATAAGTATACTTTTGAATGTTTTTTTACATCGAATGAAATTGATTCGAGCTTTTTTTTCAAATTTTATATCCTCAGCTGAAAAGAAGTATTTCGTTATCGAATTCAGTAAAAAAATTGTATAGAGTAAAATTTAGAGGAAAATCACATACATTTTTTTCCAGTAAAGATGTGAATATTGATATTTTAAAACATATTTTGATATTTTGATATTCATCGAAACGAACGTTGTTACAAATAGATCATCGTTCCGCTTCAATATTTAATAAAAAAAGTATTTCGGGTAGTGAATAGCGAATTACTTTTAAAGAGGATTAACTTGAATGAAACAAAATTAAGTCTTTGTCAAATTTTCAACACGCGTGTAAACCGTATTTCCAAGCATATCTGAATATAACGTTTAAATGGAAATTGCATAAAAACGAAATAATCGTTGCGAACGATACTCGAGAGACGAATCAATCAATAATGGAGCTTGATAATGCGATTGAACGAGAGTGGAGCGAAAAAGAGCGAAAAAAAGAGTGTATATCGAGAAAAGAAATCGGGACCATGTATGCGATATATGTTCGCATTATCTCCGTTATGTAGCCAATGACGCGAAGAGTTGTAAGAGGAGAAAGCTGAGTATAAGGGAGGATGAGAAAGAGTTCCACGTTGTTTTTTTTCTCCTTTTCTTCTCTCTCCTTATAATTCCAAATTATTTCTGGAGGAAGGAGACCTTCGCTAGAGGGGCTGTGATAAAAAGAGACGAACTCGTTTGTTTCTCTTTTTTTTTCATTCACTGGTAATTCCCATTCCTATAAACGAGGTAATGTTCCCTCGCTTATTCAACGGAGGAGACCTCGCGCGACTCTTCGAGTAAGAAGAATCGAAACCCGAGACTTTGAGTTACAGTCGATAAAGCTATTAGCATTTAGACGAGCTGTCGTCGCTGCTGCTTTTCGCCGATGCTACCTTTTCACTGCTCTTCTCTCTCTCTCTCTCTCTCTTTATCACTCGCTCACTTTTTCCCTTTCTCGCACCCACACATTTTCTCCTTCTCCCCCTTCGCGAACTCGCGGAGATGTTTTTCTCCCACTTTTCATACTTTTTCTCCCTTCTTCGTTTCCTCCCTGTCGACTCGGTGAAAAAACCACCCCCACCGATTTTCGCTCTGCCTCCGAGTGGTCCGCCAATCCCCTCCAAGCGTCGGAAGTGAGTTTTCTCCTCTGTAAATACACGCAAACCTCTCCTGCTTCTACTATTTCTAGCTCTCTCTCCTTCTCCTCAACCCCTTATTCGTACCCTGCGACGAGAGCTTTACCACTGAAATGCATACCGATGTATCTCCATCCCGCGAGTACAACGATTCACCCACACTCCGTTTTAACCGTGCACAGAGGACTTTCCATGCCGAATTACTTGGCGATGGGCCAAATCGATTTTTCGATTTTTATCATTTCTATTGCAGATATTTGTTCATCCTTTTTTAAATGTTTTACTTAATTTTGGTTTTTATTTGTGAATTTACGGTCTTCCTTTTGTTATAGCTCTTTTAAATTTTGCCATGCCAAATTGTACTCGGTCATCGAATCAAATCGAAATATTTATTTTTAGTTTCAATCGAATATTTGTATCGAATCTTGTTTTTACTTCATTTTTATTTCCATTTTTCTTTTCCCATTTATTTTGGTTTTTTAAATTTTTAGTCTTGATTTTTCCAATATTCATTTTATTATTCGCTTACTGTGCAAAAAATTTCGGGGGCAGACCTAATAATAACTCTTACAAATTTAGAAATCTCATTTTTTAATTTCTTAAAATCGTGTGTACATTAGACTTTTTTCTTTATTAGTCACATTTTCAATATCATGCGAACATTACAGGTGTATTCACTTATTAATACCTTATTCGGAAATTTCAACCAATTTTATCTATCTCTTTAAATCAATTGAGTAAATAAAATGGATATTGATTTATTTTTAAATTATTCACTTTTCCAACATTTTTTTCAATTTTTCATTTCAGTATTCATTTTTCAAACTCTTATTTTTCATCCATTAATTTTTGATGGATAAATATTTTCATTAATTTATTTAATTTAAGAAATATTTTATTTCGTACTCGATGAGCGTTACGAGGCACCTAATATGCGCAAGCCGAATTATTTTGCAGCGCAAAAGTCCAATATATACGTGAAATTCCGATTTATCCTTTATTCCATAATGCAAGAAAAACAATAACAAAAAAGTCATAAAAGCCTTTTGCGTTTGTATTGAAAAAAGTAAGACCTCGTTTGAAAGTTTTATTTAATTTTTCATAATTCCAACTGGAAAACCATTTTTGTTCCTGATGGACTTCCCAAGAATTTTTAACGAACCTCGAATGCGCTGCTTCTAATATACTGTCCGAATATTTTTTGTAACTTATGTTTGTTAGCTTAAAGCTTCTGTTTGTTTCATGTTACCTAGGAAATCTACGATTCGCAAATTTTCCAGGAAATAAAAAAAATATTATCCTATGCATTATCTACGGCCTTTCTATGAATTTTTCGGAGTGCTTAATGAAAACAATTGCATGAAAGCAAAAAATTAGAGGATTTTCTCTTGGAACAGTATATATAGGTATATAGGTATAATATTTTTTATATCCCTTCTATTTTCTTTTGTTTTATAAATCGGCAATTATAGTTGTCAGAATTCACTGAAGCAAGTTTTCGCGTGTTTTTTATTATGCAAAAATGATCGACTTAATCAGCCGCATTGTTCTATCTTTTGTTGTTTTATTATTCGTTTATATTATTTACTTTACATCTTTTGTTCTAAGATCAATCTCAATTGAAAAGATCTTGCAATCTTCTCTTTCAGAGTAATTTCCAAAAATTTTTTATTCATCAATTCAGTTTGAAAATTCTTTTAAACTCAATTCAATCTGCAAAATTTATTCAAATTGATTCAATGTAAAACCGTATAAAACTTTATTTTTCATATTTCACCAAAAATGACATAGAATTGCTCATCATCAAAGTAAATAGGCTAGAGAGGGCAAAATGGAATGGGAGGGGGGGGGGAGGGCAAAATGGGGTACCCCAAAAATTTGGTCAAAATTTTCAATATTTCAAAATGTGATAAAATTTAATATCAGATAGTCTTTTTTGCTAAGAACATTATATTTGGCGATTTAAAAACCCATTTAAACAAAAATTAAAACTAAAAATCAATTAACATAGCAGATCCAAAAAGAACATTGTCTTTGGGAATGAAACACATTTAAGCAAAAATTAAAATAAATCATTAATTAATTACTTGAAATAAGACGTCCAAGCTAATAATAACTTAACAAAGTATGAAAAAAAAAATTTTTTCGTACTTTTTGGAGAGGTATCCCATTTTGACCGCTAAACAAATTTTTTTTCTCATGAAAATTTTATTTCAGCTGAAAATTTTGTTTCTCTCCTTTAATTGTTATTAAAACACAAAAGATTCAGCATATTTAAAACCTTGAAATCGGAAATTTTTTAAGTACCCCATAGATATATAGGGTAGGGGGGAGTCCCCATTTACCCCCCCCCCACCCTATATATCTATTAATACTTTTTGACTATTCAAACTTCAAAATGATTTACAGCTATATACATAAATTTAATTTACATCATCAAATTTAAAAAAAAAATTGAATATTCAAACAAAAATAAAAAAGCAAAGCGTCTGGTCGGCCGTGATGAAGAAAGGCGTTATACAGATCCGCGTTTTCGTACATTCAGGATTTCAGTGATATACACAGGTGCTTAGGGAACGAGAGCGCGCGATGCGTATAGTATTGGGAAGTAACATATTAGATAGGCATTTTTCAGCCGGCGGGGGAGATTACGTTTTGAGAGCGAGTTCTCCGGTGGCCCTCGCTGGTTGCCAGGGTAACCTCGGTTCCTCCCCACTCGTTTGACGGTGGTGGCTCGCCTCCTCCGATCTCTCTCGCGTGTGGAAAACAGAAGGCGCGACGCGTGTATTTCTGTATATCGAGATAGAATTCTCGTCAGGACGTAGTGAAGAGAGTGCGGAGAGAAGGAGGAGGATTGAACGGGGATGACGACGAGGGGTGGAAAGGGGTGCGGCGGCGACGACGAGGAGGGAGACGCGGGGGTAAGGGTGGAGAGGCGAAAGCGGTCGCGAGGAGTGGCGTTGTGCGGCGACGAGTAACCGAGACCGGCAAGATCCCCGGAGGGTGGGGATCGTAGAGGGAGAGAGGAAGAGAGAGAGAGTGAGAGAGGAAAAAGGAAGCGAAAAGGGTGCAGAGTGGAAAAGCACGAGAAACACAAGCGAGGGATCTCTGGCGTATAATTCTTATCGGTGTGTTGCTAGAGTGTTGTTCACGGGTAAGAGAGGAGAGGAGAGGGATGAAACAACCCTCCGTAATAGCCGGGGCGGCGCCTAGACCCTAATAGCCCTATCTCACCCTACTTTCTCTCTCTCGGTCTTCTCCGTTCTCGATACGTTTCTCTCAGCACGCGAATTTCTCCCTCTCTGTGTGATAGAGCTTCGAGCGAATTCTCGCTTTTCTCTGTTCCTCTTTTGTACATCTCGGATTCTGTCTTTTATTATCTCTCATTGCTCGGGTTATGTGTTTTCATCTCTTCCCCGTCTCTCTCTCTCTCTCTCTCTCTCTCTCACTCTCTAGCTATTTTTCTCGTTCTCACTCTTTTCCCGATCTCTATCTTTCTCACTTTCTCTCGCTCTTTCTCCACCTTTTCATTGCCAGTTGATTCTCTTTCACAAAGCTACACTACCTCGTCGCTTCGGATCTATTCGCTCGCACACATCGCACGCTTCGCGTTTCCATCCATCGCTCTTCCGGTTTACGACTTACGATCTAGCTCGGTTTCTCCATCGTCAAAACAAAGGAGAGAATGGGAATCTCCACGATACACCATTCCAGGTGTGATTATTATCGAACACGTAGAATTTCACGATTGTTATAACGTGAAAACTTATACATTTTTGGAAGATAATACGTTTTCAAAATAACTCCAGGAACATTTAATTGGTAAGAGAACAATAAAAAGTTTTAAAAAAGTCGTTGGCAAGAATTATAAATTTTTTATTAATTATTATTTATCTGACACCGAAAGATTGGGATTTGACAATAGTTAATATGACATTTGATGGGAAAAAATTCAACTAGTGAAACGGTGCAGAGTCAATGTAGAAATTATTACAATATTCATTGTACCGTTGTCATCAGATCCTAATATAGCCTTGTTAAAATACAATTTGGCCTCTCTGCTTTTTTAACCTAAAAATGGAAAAAGAAGATTGGTTATTGATAAATTTTGATCATTAATAACTATATTGATTCATAAAAATGAAGTAGTTTAATAATACATAAATTGTTTATAAGATTCAATAGTCGAACGTACATATTTCATTTTGTCGAAAAACGCGGACGAGGGATGAAAAATTGACGAAACTTGTACGACTGCGTATATTTGTCCAAGTTCGATGAAAAGAATAATGGCCAACCTGGTGCTCGATCTACTCTACTGAATAGTCACCAACGTACAAAAGTATAAAATTTAAACATGAAAATATTCTAAAATTGTGGTAAAAAAACTGAAGACTTACCTAAACGATAATAACGCATAGAAAATTTACTAGGAAATAAAATCTATGAATCCATTTTAAAAATTTTTCGCGATTATTCAGTAGAAAATTTTCAAAGTGGAGATATTTACGATAGTGGAGATATTTATATTTTAAACATTTTTCAAACCCATTGCCAATTCAGAAAAAATATTAGTATCAGCAATCATAAATATCACATTAGCAAAAAAAAAACTGGCAAAAAAATGGCAATCACAAAAAAGAAACAAATATAAAAAACACATCCTTATTACGCGGATTTTCCGCAGTTCACAAGTGGAGAGACTTTCTGAGAAAAACAAACATTGCCATATGCATAAACATAACAACTTTTTTCCGCAAAATATTCAGCGCAACAGTCATCGATTTTGCGCAAAGCAACACAAAACTCGCATTAGAATCTCAATTTACGCCAAATCGGATCGAGTTCAATATTTGTTCGCAGGTTCGTGCGAGAGAGTCTATAAAAAGGACCCCTAATTCGTATATGTAAGGTACAAAATCCTTTTCTTTTTCCGAGCTGTTAGGGTGGCAGCTTAATAGAGCTGAAGTCCTAACGCGAACGAGCGAGACACGTCGATAGAAAAAGGGCGAGAAATAAATAAAGAGAGACGGAAAAAAGAGAACGAGAGAAAATGGAGAGAGATAGCGAGGCGACCCTCTCCCGATTCTATCTTCGCACCAACGTCCGCTGTTTGTTTATTTGATGCCTTTTCACTCTCTATTAGGCTCTACCGAGTTTGGTCCACCCCATCCCACGCGAACTCCAACTTGAACCCCTCGTTTTCCCGCTTCGGCTGACTCGCTTATACTTCTACATTTTCTGATTAGCCGGATGTCGCGCGACGAACGAAAACCGTACACCGTAAGTACGTATATGTCCTTTTCTATGTGTATATATATTTTTGTCACTCTCCCCTTTCTCCGCTTCCGAGCAACACACGAGAAAATCCGTTTTCAACTCGGACTCTGTTTTACCCTCTATTTTGTCAAATTTCACGGGAATGGATGACAAGTCACTATGTTTACGACGTGCTGGAAATAACGAAGTAAACTCGATTTTTCACGCTCCCTGCGAGAACTATTCGAAATTCAAGTAAAAATCGTAATCAACTTTTTATTCATAAAATTTTACACCAAAATCGTGATTACGACTGAGTTAAAAATTTCGTTTCGGTAATTTTTAAATTCAGCCGAGAATTTATCATAACGAAACTTCACGATTGAAATATTTTTTAATATACTTCTATACACATATAATTTTGAAAAATTGTTGAAACTCGTGGAAATTTTCAGCATGAGAAATTCGGAAAATTCCTCGTGAAAAACGGACCGGCTGAATTGCGTTTTTCTCAAGCGTTGAATTAACATTTTTTTCCTGTATTTATATGAGAGTCAAGGGTGCTCGTGATTCTTCGATTCAACAGAGCTTATCTCGATCTCAAGCGTGTTTGGACAAAGAGAGAAAGAGAGCTGACGTCGCTCGGTGAATGTCACAACAGTGACGAAACCCTTTTCAAAACTCGTTCCTGTGTACGAAAAAGATAGGAACGCGGTAAGAACGCGACACTGTGCGACATGTATTAGCAGAGCATATATTACATTGTGGAGATGGGTAAAAGGATTGGATTACACGCAAGAGCGAACGTTGCACCAACCGTAAACAAAGAAAGAAAAAACTGTCGCCGTACAGTATTTTTTATTGTGAAATTCAAAGCATCCATTCAATATTGTACTTTGCTTATAAATAATTTTCTACTTAAAATTACCCTCTAAAAAATACAAAAAAATTTTTTTTCCAAAATATTCAATTTTACATTGTGACAAAGTTTAATGGTGAAAAAACCTTTTTATGGCACAATATAGTCAGAAAAAAAATATCATAGAATATTTTCTTTGTTTTTTTATTATATCTGCGGTAAATATTGAAGAAATGATAAAAAATGCAGTTATATATAAGAATGACTCACTTCATTTATCGAATATCTCCGTTTGCAAGAAAGTCCACCGCTCCCTGTATCAATTGAAGGCTCACGGTATACCTCTCTGACCGTGGAACTGCGCAAACTTCTCATCAGCTCGCTAATTTTCCCACTTCTCGACTATTGTTCAGTGGCTTTTCTTGATGTCTCGAGAGTTAAGGATCGGCGACTACAGAGGGCGTTGAATGCATGTGTTCGTTTTATTTTTAACGTCCGGAAATTCGAACATATTAGGGAAGGGGAGGGCAAAATGGGGTACCCCGAAAATTTGGTGAAAATTTACAATATTTCAAATTTTGATAAAATTTAATATCAAATAGTCTTTTATTTGCTAAGAATTTTATATTTGGTAATTTAAAAACACGTTTAAGCAAAAACTAAACCAAAAAATCAATTAACATAGCAGATCGAAAAAGAACATTTTCTTTGGTAATGAAACACATTTAAACAAAAATGAAAATAAATCATCCATTAATTACTTGAAATAAGACGTCAAATCTAATAATAACTGAACAAATTATGAGAAAAAAAAATTTTTCGTACTTTTTGCAGAGGTACCCCGTTTTGACCACTGAAAAAAAAAATTTTTCTCATGAAAATTTTATTTCAACTGAAAATTGAATTTGTTTCATTCAATTGTGATTAAAAAACAAAAAATTCAGCATATTTAAACCCTTGGAATCGGAAGTTTTTCTTACGTACCCCATTTTGCCCTCCCCCTACCCTCCTTTTTACTACGAACGTTTACAATGCCTAAAAGTACCTCAACGTCGCCTATATTTCCTGGGTCTTTTTACTTAGCAAGCGCTCACGTCGGGAGACCCACCATCATTCGCGAACTCTCTTACTCTCCGGTCAACAGTTAGATCCCGCTCGGGATCCCTCCGGGGGTCGCAATCTATTTTGGATCTGGCTGTCCCTTTCTGCTGGACAGCTATCGGGCAAAATTCGACGCTCGTTTCTGCCTCGAGGTTTTGGAACACACTGCCATCTACGATTCGGGCGAAGCCCTTAGTTGCCATCTTTAAAGTGGCTCTTTATAACTACTTGTTTACATCCCAATCGTGTACTGTCTAGCTTCGGTCTCTGTTGAATATGTTTATATACCGCAAGCACGTTTTCCTCACTTTTTCGCGCTTTTCCTCACGCTCGTGCGCTTCGCGCACTCGGCTACGACTCGTACTGTAAACATCGCGCGCGGCATTATAATTCGCCCTTGCTCGTCTCGGCGGTGCACAATGTACTATTATTTCTCTTTTCGCCTTTTGTATACTGCTTTATGTTTGTTATATGCTTTTATACCTTTTATTTTTCCATGTTATGCATAAGTTAATTTTTTATTGTATTCTATTCTACTGCACCAGTTACACTAGTCGTTACTTGTTTGTATCCACGGGCCCTGAGCCTCAGTACCCATACGGAAAAAAACTATAGTTGTAAATATGCGCAATAATATAATCGAAAATATACTTAGAATTATAGTCAAAAATATAATAAATTGTAGTTGAA
>JAPYYX010003672.1:0-19729 GCA_030522605.1 Cremastinae sp. B BG-2022a | reverse complement strand
TTCAATTATTGTATGAAATTGAATTTACCCGTACAACCAATTTTTAATTGTCGAATCGATGCAAAAAAATGTTTATATTTTTTTTTTACTTGGTTACAATATGATTTATTCATGTAATTTTTGTAACAACTCTTTCATTACTTGGCGTACTTTTTTAATTTTTGAAAAAGTTTTTTTTTAGATATCTGTTACTGCTTGAAAAAAATTATTTCTGAAATTTCTAATCGTAGCAACTTGCAAATATTTTTAAATTAATTAATGTCCTTTTTTTAAAAAAAGACCATTCTGCGATCATGAGTGATGTCGACGATTAAAATAAAAATAAAGAGTCTATAAATCTAATTGAAGAATTAAGCCTGGCAGATTTATGCTCTGGGTCAGTAATAAAAGCATAAATTAGCATTTCGTTTATTGAGGACGGATAAGGATGTGCGGGGAGGAGTTTGAGGAAAAAAATAAGAGAGTATAAACGCCGGGCATGCAGTTGGTGTATGTTTGTCGTCCCCGGGACGATTTTCTCACGAAACAAAACTCAGAAAGTCTTATATCCTATCACCTGTCGTCAATTTTCTGATGCTTGTCTCTTGTTCGTAAGAAAAAAAAAGTATAAGAAATAAAGAAAGATAGTGCGCGTTATGCACGTTTATCTTATTTATACCTGTAACCGCGGTCGCGATCGCGTCGCTGTACAGCACTCCAGGGAATAGCGTGTCCACGTATGCTAATAGGATTGAGCCCTTGGTGTAAGCACGCCCTTATGTTTTTTCCATCTTTTTCGCATCCTCCCTTCTTCTTTTTCGCACTTTTTATCCTCTCCACCTCTTGAGATAGAATTCGGGATAGTACATTTTTAAAAAAACTAATAATAATAATAAACATATATACACATTTGAGAAAAATATGTTACGTCATTACAAGTCATGTCTTACATCGAAAAAATCAGCAAAATTATTTAATGTTATGGCGCGTAATAGATTATAATTCGACGTACAGGGGTAAAAAAATATTTCTACGTGTATTATCTCGTGTGATATACAGACGTTCGTTTTCTTGCATTCACTTCATGCATTATATATAAATTTTGTATATTTTACACCCTCATTTTTATTATCTTTAGCGGCTTTTTGGTTTCTTGTATTTCTTTCTCGCTGCTACTTATTTTTCATTTATTCCCATTCTCATTCGGTTCTCGTTCTCGCGTTTTTCCACCACCGTGCCTTACTCACTTTCATTTGTCTCTTTCGGACGAACGAGTTAAGATATTCCCGAGACAAGACATCCGCACGAGATGGCTAACACGTTCAGCATTTTATCGCTCCTTCTTATCTTCGCTTAATTCCATCCCTCGTTTTTTTTCAAGCTCCCTCCCTTGCTCAATCTCTTTTTTCGTTTTCTAACCTGGCGTTCCCGATCGAGAAACTTTCGTGAAAATAAAAAAAAGAGCGAAGAGGAGAGAACGGTAAAACAAAACGCTGTCTGCTATCTGATGACGACTCGGAGTTAGGAGGGTTACGCCTTCAAAATTATCACAAATTATTTGCCAGCGAGCGGGTCTGCCTTTGTACGCGTGTTACATATATACATGTATATACATAGCTATACAGCTGTTATTGCCAATTGGACTGTAAGGACCGTCACGTCGTAAGAAATAACGTTTCTTCGCTCATTTCTTATCATTTTTGGATGATCGCTCGCGTGTCAATGTTACCGGAATACTATTTTGTTTCGCCCAAAAATCATTAAATTCACTGGTTTTTTACCTTCTTCTTTGTCGTTATTTCAAAAAGTATAAGACGATTTTTGCTTGCGAAAAACTTTCTAGTAGATTTTTTTTGTTATTAATTTAATTAAATTTCCGTTATTATTCATGAATGCAGTATTGGAATTAAAAAGCACGGATGCCATCTTTGTTTATCTTGAACAATTAATAACCATTGTCGGCTCGTTATTCGATCGAGTTTCTCGATTGTGGGATTCTTCGTAAGGACTCCCGGTAATTTTTCAAGGTAATTTGTTCGGATGAGTTCCGTCGAGCTCGTCGCTCGAGATTGGATCGTATGTTAATTTACTGGTTCGCACAATCGATGTAATTCCGATACCGGTGCGGCGGCTCGCGGAGAAATGAATCTGATAAATGAAAATTATGAGAGACGTGGACCGACGTTGGCCGAGAGAAAAATCGGAGAGAGCAAAAAGTAACGAGAGATAGAAAAAAGAGCGCAGTGAAAAAATAAAAAGTGAAATAATTTTTAAAAAAAAGATAAAAAGTGAGAAAGAGAGAGAGAGCGGAAAGGGAGTCAGTCATCGAACTCGATCGGAGCCAGATCGAGCTCACGGAGAAATGACTAATTGGGATGCATACCGTACTCCGATGCAGTCCACAGCTCTCGAGACGGCGCGTATATTTTTTGTTTCTCTTTCCTTATCCTTGACGTGTAACAGCGCGAGATGATGCTCTCGTCGATTCTGCATTCCCTTATTCAGCGCTCTGGTATTCCGTCGCATCTCGAAATTCGTCGAGATACCTCAACGCGATCGACCGCGTTGACGGAATGCTTCGAAATATTATCATCACTTTCTGGATTTTAAAAACTTCTCACTTTCGTGTTTCGTTGCCTCAACCCAAGGCACGAAAGAGTAGCCCAAATTTATTTCTAAAAAATTACACAATTGTGATATCGATAACAATTAATAATATTGATGAAAATAATTATTGTAATAACGTCAACAAAGAAGAAAATGAATGTTGAGAGTGATCAATAAAGATGCAACGTCGTATAAAAAAGTGAAAATAGCGATGAGAAAAAAGTCGAACGGAATGTATAAAAACGTTTGGGCGAGAAAGAGAGAAGTTGGCGAAGAGTTAAACGAATGAAATTCGAGTGGAATATAAGGTGTTGAAAATGGTGGCGGTGTGGAGATCGATGAAATAATGCGAGGGAGTAAAAAAGAGGAAGCAGAGGGAGGAGCAGCAGCTAGCTCCTGGAGAAAAGCATCCGCATCGGAGTTATACCGTAAATATATACAGCGGGCATAAGAGAAAGCGAGTTTTACGAGATGATTGTCCTAGAGGTCCTATTCATTCGGCCAAAGGAATCTCCGCGGGCGGATCTCTATTGTAGATTATTGCGCCATTGTCCATTGTCGCGGCCTTCCCTGTCCGGCTGCGGAACAGACTCTTTTTTACATTTTATTTTCCTATCCTACTGGGAAGGGATCCAAATAAATATTCGACAGATCGGAAAATAAGAGAGATTGAGAGAACAAGAAACATCGAGAAAACGCTTTTCCAAATATTCGTATGTTCATTTTTTTTAATTTCAAAGCTTTTTAAGTAATTTTTTTGGACGAGTCCCGTTGGATAAGCCCGGCTAGCAAATTTTGAAAAAACAGATTTGGAAATTCTAATTCTAGTGGTGATAAGTGTAGTTTTGCCGGATTTTATATAAACACTAGATTTACCAACTATTTTAATATATACCTTTGAATTTTAATTGCACGACCAGTCCAAATGACTGATCTAAACAAAAGTTACGCCTCGTTGAAAGGAGAACAACGTCTAACTCTTATTTACTTGAAAAATTCTATTTTTCTAAAAAAAAGCGTGCAGTGACATTTTTACCTATCGAACAACCGACTCACGTCAATCGTAAAAATCTAAAATTTCAGATGTTAGCGATTGATGAATTCACCCGATGGCCGGAATTCCTCTGCGATAACGTGTAATCCTCCTAAGGAAATAAGCTGTTTCGCCTTATTCAGAAGGTACCTGCGGGTTTATTTATCAATTCCAGCATCATTTCCCCATCGTTATCCAGTAGTATTCCAAAAGAACATCGGATTTATTCATTTATTGCGATCGTTTCTCCACTTCATACGGTAGCCACAGAAGTTGAAAAAAAGATCCCGCAATCCTTGTTCACTTGAATTCTCGATCGGTATCCTCGGCGTGGTGACTCCCTTGTCGTTGCAACATAAATCTGGAACGCATAAACCCAGAAGAACAACGTTCAGTCTCAATAAAGCCTTCATTCTCTGTAAGTGAACAAAATCGTAAAAAAGAAATGGCAAGGCGAAGCTTCTACAGCATTGCTGAAAAAATGAGATTTCGCTGGCGGCAAATCCACGAGAAATCCAACGGGAAGATTCGTCGATACGTTCAGAGGATATTCCCACTCGATAAGAGACAACGGACATATAGATTTCCTTTAATCCGCGCGCGTGGACCTTCCTTCTCGGGTAATTCCTAGAAATAAGATAAACCGGATAAATTGCTGGCTATCGCGGAATAAAAGAAGGACTCTGTGTATATACTCAGGAATAACTCGCCTAACACACATCACCAGATTATCGAAGGGCAATCGAGGAAAGACGGGACAGCGGTCAGGGAAATAAGTACATGCCTCCAGACTTATCTTTACGGTTAATTATTTTATCTTACCGATCCCGCAGACTCGGTACAGGTACTTTTCAAGCTTTTTTAATCAAATTTGTTATCATAATATTATCAGAGGCTTGGAAAATAATGAAATGGTAAACAAATTACAGATTCGATGAAAGAATTGACTTTTTGAATCTATTCGTAGCATTCAAACTTTCAAGAATTGCCAATTGGAGACATCATTGGGTACTTTAGCCAACTTATGATTGGACTTATGAATAATAATTTGCTGAAAAGAGAGTCAGTTCTAGGAAATTCAAATTTTAAGCAGATTGAAAATACTGTTCACAGAACGAAGAAATCATTATTTGATATAATTTCCATTTCATAAGATTCGTTTGATGTTTTCTCATTGAACTGTTTCGCTTGTGATGCTCAACAGTCAGTTCAACAATGAGTTTGTATGGAAGAGGAAAAGCGAAAGAACAAAGAAGGAGCTCTAGGTGAATAAATAAAACTGTAAATGAATGGTGCTAAGCGATTCGTTAAATGTATAAATATATTGATTATATAGAAATATGATATGGATCTTGATTAAAAGGGGGAGAAATGGATATTAGCATCGAGGTCGATGCTGATTCCGGGGTCGAATCGTGTCTTTTCTCTCAATCGAATCATCTCGTCCTTTCCTATTTATTTTCGAGTCTTGTTCGCGTTTGAGAGCGAATGCGTATACTGGTTACGAATCGCGGCGGGATCTGTGCATGGCGCACGTCTTGGGAAGAGTGATCGGTGCTCCGCGGCACGTCCTTTGAATGCAACAATCGCAAGACACTAAATATGTGGAGCGGCCAGATCGGGTATACCTACGATCGTGATATGTCAGACAGCGCCCATTCTCCTGACTTGAGATAGACCGAAGTGTTCCGTCGTTATACTAATGCGATCTCTGACTGGCCCTGACCTGATCAATCTCTCTTTCTCTCTTACTGTCGTAATCGTTTTTCCGTTGCGTTGCACCTGAAAATTAACTGTTGAAAATGTTAATATTATCATTAAGGTTTATTTGTACGGGACATACAATCGTGGCCAATTGAAGTGGAACAAACAAACATTTATGAATTACAAATGTAACAACTGCAATTTCGAGTCACACCCTCAGAGTGTGGTCTAGAGGATTTTCGTGCAACAGGACATAGGTTGTGATACACATTTGCGATGAAATGGAATGAAGAATGAGAATAGAAAAGTAGACACTAGTCCTGAAAGTGTCAATAAATGATGTAGAAAATGGCCACATTGGCGAATTTATGCATACGAAAAGAAGCCATTGCGTATCGCGCCAATAATATCCACGAGACGTTTGAATAATTGGAGTGAAAAGGTGAGAGGAAGCGGAAAGTGGATAAAAAGTGATCCATAATTAGAGAAACGGTGGAATGGTTAAATTCGTAAAGGAATTTGTACCTGCAGCGATCGTCAGAAACGGAGAATAATGATCGCCAGAGAATAAGAGTTTACTTTTAACGTGTGATAATATGGCTTTAACCGTTATTATCAGGATGAGGTGGATGTGTATTTAGCTACAGGTGCAACGAGCTCGGTAAAACATCGGTTTGCGTTCCAATTCAACGGTGCAATATAGGACTTTCCCTTTTCAAAGGAAATAAGTAAAGAAAAGAAAAAGAAACAAACGAATGCAAGGGAGTAAGAGAAAAGGAACCTCAACCTTAATATTATGTCCTGCATCGATATATACCGGGTGACTGACAGTTCGATCATGCAGATTCGTGAGCGATCATGATGAGATGAATCAGAGAAAAGAGTTAGATATGTTATGGTAACACTGAAACATCATCATTGTACTTATTCCTTCTTGCCATTTCATTCCTAATCGAATTCTCGCAGTCGAAATCGAAAACACCCGATATAATTCTCGAATGATTATGCTTCGTGAATATAACGACATAAACACGGAATAACGATTATATTTTAACCACGCGGAGGAATACACTTATCTACATGAATGACAAATAATAATGAGCTTTATGCGTGCGTACGGAAAATACGAATTGAAAGGCAAGGTGCAGCTGGAATATCGCATCAAGGAAACGTTTGCCCAAATAATTGCGCTGCATTCAGTCATATTTACTCCTCGGTGTAAACTTTTTATGCAAGGATCGTTTTCAATGAGCTCTCTTCCTGGACTGTCTGGGTATATACATGCTTTTTTGATGCATTGAAGTATTACAAAACTGACATGCATCCTCGATTATCGGATGTACTAATACATAAGAGAAAAGACTACTCATTCAAGTTACTGCATCGCAAAAGTTCACTTTCGATTTATTCATTGAATCTCTAATTCTTCCATGTCCATAACCGGATCTCGAACTTCTATCGTTTGAAAAAGAGATACATTTTTGGCAGCTTTTCGTATCCATTTTCTGTGGTTCATTGATGAGCTATTTCGTTATTCTTCGTATATTCTAAGTGAGGCTTTTCCGATGAAAATTTCATTCGGAAAGTCAAATGTCTGTGTAATAGGTCCGGGAGTGCGTGTCAGTTTCAAGTCAGTTTATAACTCCTCGACGCAATCATCCCCATTGCGAAATTCCACTCTAATAGGCTTTTTCAGCGAAGCCAGTACAAATTCATGCAACTTTTAGTCACTTCTCGGTATTTTGAGAATGCTATTGAATCGGTACGATAATTTTACCTTGTCATTTTGATACCAAAATTATACTTATTAATAGTAATTCCGTAATTTGTTTTCTAACTTTCTATATTCGTCTCACTCGTTTTTGATGCTCAATGCTGATCAATGATTATAATTGTCAAATGTTTTGCAATTTGATGTGTTTTCAATTTCTAATCGCATTTGTAGAATATTAATCATTTTTTTATATATCGATCAATTTATTTGCGTAATTGATTACGTGATTCAAGAGTTTTTAATTTTCATTATTTTTTAAACGCTGAAATCGTTTATTCATTTGACAGACCATTTTCACTCTCATACGAGCGCGGCGTCGCATGGAAATTAGCAATTTTATTTATTATCGTAACATGTCTTAATGCGCAGGTGGCGAGCATCGAAGATCGAAAAAAGGCATTTATTATTTATTTATTATTCATTCGAACTTTATTTAGCTCAGTCCTCGTCTGATCATTTATCTCTTTCTCTTCCTCGTTCTTTTCTCTTACTCTTTCTATATCTCGATGAACGCATCAATATACGAATATGTACGCAGTATGCAGGCACATATAGTGTTTGGTCTCGTTTATTCTGTATCATCATTCGTACATCGCCGAGGTATGAATAATATATTCCTGTAATTACAGGCAAGAGGGTCGTATAATGGGGTTTCATGTGTAGCTCCGAGCGAGAACGGATAAACGGAGTACCGAGAGAAAAAGAGAGATTACCGCAAGGGGAAAGCCAGGCAAAAAGTTGGATACATCTGAGCTGATGTCCTTTCGGAATATTATTCGTCTTCCGTCTCGATTATACGATTATCCCCGAACGTATGGGATCATGAACACCTCATTCAATTGTGTTATTCTATTTATTGAAATTTTAATGAATCTGCAGTATAACAGACAGTATAATAATTGTTTAGATAATCCTTTACTTCACGAGTTAGTAGTCTGAGTGGTATACGAGATAATGACAAACCTGTCAAAAATATTATTATTTAGTGAGCATGATAAAAAATGATTTTCGATTTATCAGAATCGTTAAAAATTTAGTAAAATTTGATATGAATCAGAATAATAAAAGGCTTGCTCCGAAGGTTTTTCAAAAAGATAAATGTGGAAAGGTTGTGTGCGCAGTATGTAAAGATATTTATTGTATAGGAAGTTCTCGAGTGGACGTTCGGTGTACGCAATAATAAAGAGAAGAAGAAATTTAGTAATTCGGGGATGGAGGCGAACGGCTGCGAGAGGAGTGTGCGCGAGAGGCATTCGAGACGTGACGCGAATCCACGATGCGAAAAATTCTGTACGATATGCCAGCCGTAAGGGAGACCTCCAATTGAGATTCACTCATGGTGAAATAAGATACGAGAGGACTCACCGTTTCTTCCTCGCTCGCTCTTTATTTATATATGTCCATACATATGTGCAATATGTACGTGCATGTGTATGTATAAATGTAGACGGTGTCTTCGATGCAGTTCGATCTTTTAATTAAGGGATGTTATGCCGCTCCATTTGTCTAGAGGTCCATTCATGTATGCAACGGAACGAAAAAACGTAAGGCCTCATTATTATCGAATGTAATTCTAAATCTTGTTGGACCTTTTGTCATGGTGCAACAAGAATCATCAAGTTGATATTTTACTACGTGCGAAATTAAATTTTGCTATTTTCTATGAAAATATACACTTTTTAGTATATTTATAATTTTCGGATGAGAAATTTTGCCAAAAATGTACATTTATCATTAAATATGTGTTTGATTCTCGGACACCTTGTACATTATCCCCGCGTTACCGGAGCGACATGAAAATCTCTGATAGGACATTATGGTGTTAGTTTATATTTAGCATAAAAGTACTCGCAGAACGCCCACGTGCCTCCTGTCGTGCGAATCGCCCGTCACGTGGTATAATAGTTAAATCCGATTATGATCGAGTCACTCTCTTTTCCTTTCTTCAGCAATGCCAACACTCCCGATCGAGTGTCGCTTGAGATCCGGGCGTGCTCGTTCGCACGCTGCACACTCTAACTTTTCTTTCACCTCTGAGTACAACCGATATAAAATATGACAGTTCTTTTTTCAACGAATCAGCTTAAATCCTCGCGAGAAAGTTGTAATACTTCAAATACAATGGCACATCAAGTTACAATTATTTATTATTTTATATATTGATTTGGTACAATTTTGGATTTTTATTGTGCATAAGACTGTTCGGCTTAGTTGCATACTTGACAATAAAATAATATGCATGAAAAGAACGAGAAATGATAACGGATTACGTAGTACTTAAGAAAAATTTCCGATTCCAAGGGTTTAAATATGCTGAATTTTTTGTTTTTTAATCACAATTGAAGGAAACAAATTCAATTTTCAACTGAAAATTTTTTTTTTCAGTTGTCAAAATGGGGTACCTCTGCAAAAAGTACGAAAAATTTTTTTTTCTCATAATTTGTTAAGTTATTGTTAGCTTTGACGTCTTGTTTCAAGTAATTAATTGATGATTTATATTCATTTTTGTTTAAATGTGTATTATTACCAAAGAAAATGGTCTTTTTCGATCTGCTGTGATCGATCTTAATTGATTTTTCGCTTTAGTTTTTGTTTAAACGTGTTAAAAGACTATTTGATATTAAATTTTATCAAAATTTGAAATATTGTAAATTTTCACCAAATTTTTGGGGTACCCCATTTTGGCCCCCGTACCCCATTTTCCCCTCCCCTCCCCTATTTTGTAATAAAAATTTTTAATAAGTAATTTTAAAAAAACATATAAATGATAGATAGTCCTTAATTTTTGTATTGAAAAATTATAAAATATTAGAGAATGAAAAAAAAGGTGTCGAGCTTCTAGTAATTCGAGGAAAAATTTCTGTGAGGTGGAAAGAAAAAGCGGTGCAGTGATAGGGAGTATGCGAGTTGTTGGACGTCTGAATATGTTTCTCAGTGTCGGGGAGTTCACGGTGGCAATTTCAGCGTGCATGGCGATGTTCGCTACATTCCTTCCTTTCTTCCTTCCTTTCTTACCGGCGGACTTCTAAACACGCTTTCACACAGAATCTCTTCCAAGTTTTAATTTCCCACTAAAGCGAGCTGCTATTATTTGTCAACCGGTGATAAATGACCGCGAGCTGCTTTAAACTCCCATATAGTTTGAATTCCGCTGCCTTCTCATTTTTACTGACTTTTCTTCTCCTACAACTGTAATTCCAAAACTGTCATTTTGCGATGATAAAATTAATTTTGTAATCCATCAAAATCAGAATCTTCGACACAAATTTTTGGGTGACGGATCGAAGAATCGATTATAATTGATACAGCAATTCTCATTAAATTCTCAGTTAATTATTTGGGACTGATGTAATTCATATATTTTTATAAGTGATCAGAACGTTTATTCAATAGATAGCTCTTGAATTTGATAGAGAATTATCCGAATATATCCAGAAATAACTAAATTAACGATTTCTTATGTTTTTCAATAAAAGGATTGTAAATTTTTAAAATAGAAGGAATCGAAAATTACGCACAAAAAAAGGACGAAAAGAAAAAAAAGGAGAAAAGTCGAGTGCGCGGAATGCATCGATGTCGGTGGCTCGTAGACGCGAGAGATCGCGCGGTAAATGTTTTCTCGGAGTGGCGGTATTTCCGTGTAAAATAGTATATAGGCAGGGAGGTAAAGAAGGTATATTAAGGAAAAGTAAATACATAGAAAGAGAGTATGTGGACGAGCCATGAAGTATCTGCGGATGCGTAAAGCGCGATCGAGAGAGAGAAAGAGAGAAAAAGAGAGAGAGAGAGATCGAGAGAGGAGAGTCCAGGCGCTCCTCTAGAGAGATCAGCCAATCGAGGGATTGAAATGCGGTGAGACTGACCATAAGGTCGAGGGGGAAGGTAAGACGAAAGGGAGGGAGCCGCTGCTCGCGCACGAGGTTCATGCACCGACCATTATCTAAAATGTTTTTGATCTCACCGCAACGATTTGTACCGGGGGCAAGTTCTCCGAAGTAATGTCGCAACGCTCGGGAGAGAAACAGATCGAGAATTAAGTAGATAGCTGCGCGAAACGGACACGACGAGAGCGAGCGAACGAGCGAGAACGAGCGACATGCCGCAGCTCGGGAACTGCTCATACGGGGAAGGAAAATAAGACGTGCGTTAAAGGGACAAAGAATATATCCAGATAAATAATGAGAGTAAATATAATGATGGAAGAAAAGGAAAAAGTAGATGATGCGCGTAAGTGAGAGAAAATACAGGAAATGAGTCAAGAAATATTTTTGTAAAAAAAGATCAGCAGAAAAGATGAAAATTTGTGTTGAGAAAAAATAGACAAATAATAATAATGTAATCGTAAAAAAATATTATAGAATATTTATTAAAAAATACTGGTGTTTTAGCACGAATAAATGTAAAGGGCTACAAAATATCGATATAATTTTTTAAGGAATGAACGAATAAGAATAAAATAATATTTTTTTGAGATATATAAAGTCGAGATATGAAAATGAGATTGAGAGGAACAAATGTATATTTGTAATATAAGCAAGAAATAGAGGACGAATAAAGATGAATTTATGAAAATGAATTGAAATGAAAATGATGAATTATGAAAATTTGTGTTGAGAAAAAATAGACTAATAATAATAATGTAATCGTAAAAAAATATTATAGAATATTTATTAAAAAATATACTGGTGTTTCAGCACGAATAAATTCGAAGGGCTACAAAATATCGATTTAATTTTTTAAGGAATGAACAAAGAATAAAATAATATTTTTTTGAAATATATAAAGTCGAGATATGAAAATGAGATTGAGAGGAACAAATGTATATTTGTAATATAAGCAAGAAATAGAGGACGAATAAAGATGAATTTAATCTGATTTTTCGTTCTCGCATTGGGTAATCGCGCGTTTTATTCCGACGCGCAAAATCTTGCCTCGGCAGGCGTTATGCACGAAGAGCCTAGCTCGCGAATATAATAATAAATTAGACAGTACACGGACATGATTTACGGAGGACTGAGCAATGCGCGAGTATTTAGGCCACGTTGTAAATCTTGAGATTTTTCCATCACTCTAGCGCGGCTGCTCGGTTCCTCTCTCAACTGCGGCGCGGCTCGCCCGCAGATCCCTAACCCGGCCGGGAAGGATTCTCGCGCATACACCCACTTTCCGTCGCGAATTAACGTGCCTCGAAAATCTAGTATGTAAAATATTTCGCCACTTTTCAAAAAATAATATTTATACTTTTTTTTTATCAATATTAAAAATTCATAAAATTCCTGCATTCATTTTGATGAGGAACCAAAAATGTCCCGAGCAGGTATCGAGATTCGAGGCACAAATATTAATTTCCATACGCAATATTTTTTCGTCCTTCATTAATTGATGAATGCAGCCTGGAAAATTGAGAAAATTCATTTACGAGAGCGAAAGGTTTTTAAAATAAAATCAGTTTAAAAAAGATGAGCCTGCGAGAATGAACGAACTAGATTTTTTTTTAATTCTCAGTACCAGTGATGAGAAAATCTCCGTTGAACGGTATAAGAGGGACAGAAATGACTCTTTGCAAATTAGTTACGGCACTTCGACTCCGTAACATGTAAACTAGTCCATTATCAAGTCCGACGTACAAGTTACACGATCGCTTATGCCATTTTGTGGTCTCTTCTTTTTCCAACTTATTCTTTATTTCGTGACTAAAAATCCTTCGAGTACACAGACCTTTGCTTTTTATTCTCATTTCCCAACGTTCTCTCTGCTCGCTAGCTCCCTTTTATATTCCTCGTCGTCGTTCGTTCTCACTTTCGAGCCTCGCTCAATTTTCAAACGCAAATGGCTCTTAATAATGATCGTTGCTTTTTATGCCGTCCATGAGCTCGTATGAGATTGGATTATTAATGGCCGTTGCGTCGTGCATCTGTTGCAAATATTGTAACTTGGAATACATTTGTGAAAAAGACACGGAGGAACGATGAGGGAAAGAGAGGAGGCGCATGTAAGAGTGAAAAAGAGAGTGGAAGTACTCGAGAGACGTCGAGGAAAGCGGACAGGCGGACAGGCGGAAAGGCTGTCACTCAACGTGTGGAAATACCGGTACCAGAATGCGGCATGATTCCCTCGGAGCTGCCTGCTATACGGGACAAATCTTAACGATTTCAAGAGTAAAGAGCACATATCGCGACCACTTGCCCACAATATGTCGCAGTCAATTAACTTTTTTTCCTTTTTCACACAGTTACGATATAAATAATGCTAAAAGAATTACTATATCCATCTGAAAACTTGATTTTTCTTGCCAATTTAATATATTGTATTTAATATTATGCTAGAAAAAAAAGACATCATTTTTCCTTATTTTTATGTAGTTACAAAAAGTTGTTTACAGTTCGTACATTCTTGTAGAATTGAAAGGTCTACAATTCGAAAGAAAGTTACAGAAATTATGAAGGAAATATTATTTCCAAGTGATTGAAAAATTTACTCTTTCGTTATTTTGATTTGAGAAAACTCATAATTGATTAAGTTATTTTTTAAGTAAGAAATATTTTTTATGTGTTTTTCTATTTCATCACTAATTTTATTGAATTTTTTATTTTTTAAATTTTATTGTCTCTCTTCGATATTGTCAACGTTCGGATTTTTAATATCAATTATCAATTGATAGTTTCCAAAAGGGAACGAAGAAGGCTGTCGCTCTCTCTCCGTTTAGTTTTTTTCTTATTTTCTATTTCGTTGCATTCAACAGAGAGCTTGTCGCGTTTTTACTACGCCCACCGTGTCTTATTCACATGCTTACATCATGCCCACGTTGGAAACTCTTTAGCTTCGTTATTGCTAGTTTACAATAACCGGATTTGAATAATTATTCGAATTAAGATGAGATTAACTATCTCCCACGGGGTTTACTCTCGAGAAATATTAGGAAATCATTTCTCGTTTATGTCTTGAGGTTTTAATGTATTTTCTTTTGTTTTGGGTAAAGGAGCCGCTTAATTTGAGTAATTTTACAAGTGCAATAAAATATCCGCTTCGCGTGATGAGTTTTTTCTTTATTTTCGAAATTTCAGTGTAACTTCACACTGTTAATAAATATTTGAAAAAACAGGCCTCAGAAAAAAAATTGAGATAAAAATTTTTTAATTTTCGAAATGAATTTTTATCCTCTTTTCAAAGTCTCACGTAAATTTTTTAAATACTCTGCAAAAAAATGCGAAAGAATGGTTACAGACACATCCAGGGTTGTTTTTTGTAATTTTCCCAATAGTGTGTAACTTGAGCTGTAAATTCGGATACAGCGACGTCAGACGAGGTAGCTAACTTGTAAAAGTAAACGACAGTTAGCACCGGGTCGCTAAACGAGCTAAGACACGAGTATTCGATTAACCCACACAAGTCCCCTGCGGGCGAGAATAAACCATGCCTTGTTCCACGATTCTTCATTGCGATTTCACTCTCTCTCTCTTCCCTCTCCGTCTTCTGCTTTTTTTTCTTCATTCTACTTTTCGTCTTCTGTGGACACAGACCCCCACGCATAAATCCCGTCCCTACTGTATTAATGAATATTTCGTACTTACATCAGTTCCTCGTCTGGCTGAAATCGCAGCTGATTTCGTCGAAAAATTTGCGTTATTTCCTCTTTATACCAGGCTCTCATTTTTTTCGCTCATCCATCTATGTATAGTTTATAGTTTCTCGTCTTTATTTTAAATCCTTTTATGGCTTGATTTCAATTCCATTCGTTTGTGATTAATTTGATTCAATTTATATACCATTAATACAAATTATTTTAGGTATTTTTTTGGAATGGCTCAATTTTTTTATGATTTTATGGAAATATAAAAATGTATTTTCGTGAGTGAAGACGGTCTTTTTTCGTCGAAAAAAATGTTTGACGTCTAAAAACGCATGAATTCTTGTGGAATTGGAACGAAGAGAGTGTCTGGCAGGGGCGATAGTAGATTGAATGAAATGAAATCCGCATGTATACAATTAAGAAAAACAAAGATCCGCAGATAACATGCGTAGGAAGTAATTCGAGTCTGCCTAACCAGTTGATGATAAATCACAGACTTAATAAATTAACGAAATATCTTCCCCTTTTTTTCCCTTAATTGCTACAATATAATTCTGCTGCGACTCTCATCTCATGTTCCGGTGATTTCTCCAAAAATTTTCCAAACTAATCCTTGCGGTTTATTTATTCCGGAGATCATGATTGGATGCGAAGAAATTCATTTTGGTTGCTATACACATAATTAGAAAAAGTTGACGGTCTATCACATATGCATTCTATCTGGTTAATTAATTTTCAAGGATGAGGATTTGAAAAGGGTCAGATGGATAATTCATGATCACTTATCACTGAATATTCAATCCAATTGCCTGTCTATCTTTTTTTTTTGTAAAATAAATCCTCTTTGCTCTCTTTTTCTCCCTAAGCGCCGATATGCGTTATATTAAAATACCTTTTTCCTCTCTTTCGTCCCTATTATTCCACTTTATCATTATGAATTATAGTTCTATTGTAATGCCACTCTCTTGGACTCCGGTTCGCGTCAGTTTTGCGCTCGCTGTCCCTCTCAACTCTCTCTCTCTTTTTCTCAGCGCGCCACCGCTTTATTCCGAGGAATTTCTTCCCTGTGTTTATGCGGCTAGATATTTATACTGTCCGATCGGTATGCATGAAACTTGGCAGAGCAGATCGGGTAAAGTCGCTCGAAACTATCCATTCACCTCGAGAATCGAGCTGTTCTTTCATGCAATCTCGCTCTTTCTCTCCCCCTCCCTTTCCTCTTTCTCCCTTACTTTTTTTCTCGTTTTCCCTCTTTTTTTTATTCCCATCGACACCAATCGATTTTGATTTACCGATCCACGCGATTGATCACACGATTTCGTGATTAATCTCGCTGCTCTCTAAACCCTATCGATGCTCGTGTGAGCTATATTCAAAATCAATAGCTGGTTATCGATCTTGATGAAATTTTTCTCGAATTGATTATTCAGTATTTTCGATATTATAGTTTTTTGATGTTATTTTTAAATTATCATAGCTTATAATGCTTTCGTATACGTTTGATTTAGGAAATTTAACAATTGTTTTTTGTGAAAATTAAATATTTTTTATATCGATCGGATCTCAACTTGGTTGAAGTATCAAACGTTTATGTTTGCTTAAAAGTAATGTAAGAAGATATCACAGATATGTACGCTATGCATATCCTGACCATTTTTTGCTAGCCTCACCCTAACAATAATTAACACACCGACGAGTCGCCAAATTGCACGCAGTGCTAACAACGCGAGTCATCACAAGTTTGACACTTTTTCCTTCGTTTTATCTTTTCACAAGCATCGATGCATTTTTTGTTTATATTTATGCGCGTTATTCCGTGCTCGCCTTAAAATAATGACAGTGTATTTTTTCTTTCTTCTCTTTTTCCTTTAATCGATATAATTTCCTTTCACAAATCTCGCAGTAAAACAATGTATCGGTTTTTTTTATTACTTGGCGTCAAGACACTACCGTGTCTTTAGATTTCTCATTCTTTATATTTTCAAACATCTGGTTGGTTTTTCCTGACACACGAATAATCCTTTAACCCTTCATAAATGTTCAAGTGTTCTATATATCGTGCGAAATCGAACTTGACTATTTTCTCTGAAAATCAACAATTTCCGAAGAAAAAAAATAAGCACCTTGTTTTCTTTCCATCAAAGAGATTGATTCTCTTCTTTTTTCTATAACATATCAAGAATTTTGAAGAAAATATCAAATGCATTTTGCATCTGTCCCTCTTGCACTCGTCGTATGGGTTAAGGATTAAACCTTAAGGATTGTGAACAAATTAACAGTTTTGTTTATGTAGATACATATTTATAATCGGTGATATTTTTAGAAATTTTACTTATACCCACTCAAATGATATATTTCGAAAAAGATTATTCGAACAAAGTTTGATGAAAATATATAGAAAGTCGTTTTCGCGCAAAAATTATACCTCGAAGTGTTTGGCGTGGTCGTACTCGAGTGGAAAATACAGAGGCGATAAAACCGCTCCCGTACCAAATATGGCAGTTGCATGGTCGGTCACGAGTGGACAACGCCGCCGCTCCATTGATGCTCCTTTCTTCTTACCTCATTCCTTCGTTCTTGATGCTTCTGTATGTCGGAAACCTTAAAGTTCCCATTAGCAATCATTAGAGAATGAGAATATGATGAAAAATCCAAAAGACTCATCATCTTTTTTTTGTCTTGATGACACTCGCGAGATTTTCATTAAAAAAGCTTTCGCAAACTCTTCTTCGAACCCCGTCTGTGCGTTTAAAACATTTCATTAGATTACTATCCAGGATTCTATGGAAATATAATATTTGAAGAAAAAATATATCTTTTTCCTAATAACAGAAAGTAACGTGAAAATTGTTTCTTATCGATATTTAGCATCGTTGATCGTCGCTCTTTTTTATAAACTTTTCCTAATAATAGTTTCACACTATATGCTTTATCTTTTCTTTTGTGATTTTTATAATTTCATTTTGGTTATTATATTCTATTGGAATACAATATTTATATACTGTTCTTACTACTTTTGATAATTATTGAAAGTAGTAAAAACAGTTTTATTTTTTTATTTTATTAAAACAGTTTATTAATTATAATTAATTGATCATGTTAGCCAATTTAAAAAATGACAAAACATGTCAAAGGAACTTTTAAAAATAAAAAAGAAAATAAGCCATTCAGCCATCGTTTCGCGATATAAAAGGCAAATTTGGATCAATTGCATTGCCTTTTTAAGAAAACAAGAGCCGAGGAAAGAATTCGTGAGAGGATTTGAAAATAAGAATAAAGAGGATGAGAGTAGAAGGAAGAGGAATAGATAATACGAATATGTACGGAATGGAACAATAGAGGACATCTATCCGAGCGATCAATTATCATGGAATAACATAAAACACGTGGACAAAGTTTATGGCGATACCCGGAAGGGTATATATAGAAATTCAAAGCTGCATAAAGAGGAGAAACCGCTAAAGGCAATCACGCGTCTGTGATTTCTCCAGCTATAGATTTACCATTCGAATCCTTATTTTACATTATTCAAAATTCCTACCGGGCAGGAAACTTCCCTCTCTTCCTTTTTCATTATTCTCCTGTGGTATTTATATACTTATTTACATCTTACATCTTACATTTATATTATTCTTTATCTCTCACAATCGGTTATATTTCTAGAAAGGAATTTTCTCCTTCTTCTACCTTTACGTACAAAATTTTTTATTTTTCAAAGAGACGAACATTTTTTTCATTTTTTTTTTTGGAAAAGTCTCGTTCGAAGGAGAATTGGTGAACACCGAGAATTGCAGATGTCGCGCGAAACAAAAACAGGAGGCCAAGCTCCTCGCGAGCTTGAGACCTGTACACGAGCCATTTATTATTGGAGACAAAGGTTAAGGCTCCCTTGCCCGCCGTCTTATCGCTTTTTGCTTTTGTTTCGTGATGCATTTCTCTCGTTTTTTTTGAGCTTGGAAGCGAGAGACCGTGAAACGTTTCTGTTCGTAACGACAATGGCCGCTGGACCTCTCTCTGCTTTTCTTTTCGCCTCCGCGCGATTCTTCCTTCATTTTATCCGGATGCTCTACTTTATCTCTCATCAGTGAGAATAAGGCGCGCTTGCAAATCCTTTTTTGAAATTTCTTTGCCATTTTTTCATAACGAGGAAAAAAATAGTGATTCAGCGCGTTGAAAAAATGAGTAAGAAAATAAATAAATAAAAGAATGAGAAGGAGCGAAGTTCGTACCCCGCGGGATGGAGAGTCTCGGTTACAATAAATGAGCATAAATCATTTCTCAAGGAGGGGCAATTAGTCGAGAATCGGTATACAACAGGTTTAACTCCGTTGAGAGATAAGGGACATGCCTCGCGCTCGCATCTATACACGCATCTTTCATGCACGATTATATATAAATAAACGGATAGGTATAGGATATTTGCGCGTAAAATATGCGGAGTAAGCACACGGCGGCAACGGTTCGTATATAAATGGTAACCCTGCTCTCTCAGGATGCGCCGCGTCATCGCATCCGACAGCAAACGCGACGAATACTCGTGACTCGTGTACCGGAACGTGAAACTCGTACCATCGCGTTTTATTTAGTGTGTCCAAACGCCAAATGAGGCGCCTATCCATGAAAAAATAGTTGCTGACTTATTTTTAAATATTTGCGGAGCATATTGTAGGGCTGAGTTATGTTAAAATGTTGTAAAAGGCAACTTCATTGCATTTAATGACCTTTTTTGGATACTTGGAGATTCATTACTAGTAACGGTGAGCAGGTTAAGTTGTACGATGTTCACGCATGCATGGACTGCTTACAACTTGATTAGAGTAACAAGTAAATTTAATGAAATCGTGATAATTGAAATGAACACTGATTCATAATTAGTTTGGTACAGTGCAACCTACGAATAAGCACGGTTGCAATAAGCACGGTTCCCCTATTTCTCGCTCGAGCTCTACCCCCACTCTGACTTGAACTCCGAGCTCGAGTCACGCTCGAGTAAACTTGCACGCGGGTCTGACAATAAGCACGCCAAGCCGAAAAGAGATTAGACGAATAAAATAATATGAAT
>JAPYYX010003671.1:0-15164 GCA_030522605.1 Cremastinae sp. B BG-2022a | reverse complement strand
AATTTCGGTGTAGTTTTTTTGAAAAACTATTTATATCGAACCTTTACAATACTCAAATCAGACTCTTTTCTGCAAAAATCGTGGAATTTTTATGTGTACCTTGAAAACCTATTGGTTAGGAATTTTTTTTATCAAATCCTTTCAAAATGGCGGCTCGAAAAGGGTGAAATTCTACGTCAAAATCAAATAATGGTTTCTTGCTCGATTTCTCGAGGTAATTGTTATATCTTGGGTTCCACTTTGGATATAACCTTTATTCAGTGTTTGAATTTCGAAAATTATGGAAATTTTAAAAATGAAAAATGACGGATTCAAGATGGCGGATGAAATCATCATTGAAAAAACGTTATTTGGGGCAAAAACTTTGTTTCTAGGGTTTTCGGGGTCGCTGATTACGAATCTGAGGTCAGTTTTGAAAAAATAGGAAAATGGCGGATTCAATATGGCGGATCAAAAATCAAAATTACACGGCCCCGCGCAAAAAATCGCTCCCAGGGGTCTTTGGGGTGCCCTGATTACAAATCTGAGGTCAGTTTTCACAAAATACAAGATGGCGGATCCAATATGGCGGGCAAAAAGTTAAAATTACATGATTCCGCCCAAAAATTTGCTCTTGAGGATGCACTTTTAATGCCTAGTTGAACAATATCTGCCAGTGAATTTTCTACTAGGCATGTTTGGCGCAAAAACATTTTTTGGTTTTCAAAGTCTCGACAGCCTATTTTACCTCCTAAACACTTATTTGAGTGTCAAGAATTTTGAGGACCCATTTTGGCCCCCCTTCCCCTACAGATAAAAATTAGTGCAGCCACAGGAGTAAAGTCTAAATTTATGACTATACCAATCCTTTATTTTATCAATCATTCTTTATTCATAATAACATGTTATGTATAAGTTCTTAGAGAGAGAAAGAGAGAGAGAGGGAGTGAAAGAGAGCGAGAGAAGCTCGATCTTTATTCATTGAAATTTTTCTTCTATTTTTTTATTAGTTTTGTTACATTCGGTACGAACTTTGACTATTTTTCTTTCCGGAAAGGGTCAAAGTTCTCACAAGGGATCCTTGAACAGAAAGTCCCTCGGAAATCCCTCGGAAACAATTCCTCGTGGTTTTATATACATCTCTTTTATCGTTGAATTTTATTTCCACTGCCCGAGCTTTTATATATTCCTCTTTCATTTATTTTTATTACATTAATGCGAGAATATAAAATTTCCAATGGAAGGATGCGTTTCTCTCAAATTTCTCAGTGTCGTCGGGCTTCTGTTTTATTTTCCTTTTCCTCTCGTTATACTTTAGAGCGTTTAAATTTTATTTTTTCACTAGCGATAACACAGGGGCGGGTTTATCGTTTCGTGTGTCGACGCGAACACGCCGGGAGTCGATTTCCTTCGCGTTTTCCATCGAGTTGAACGTCCCGGTACACGCTGGATCCAGGCAGAATGGTTAGTAAAGCTCGGGGCAGAAGAAAATTCGAGGGAGTAGTTGCCTCGACGCTGTTACCGCTCGAAGGTCGAGTGAACACGAGTTATCGAGGCGTAAAATTCGAAATTCGATAACGGCGAGGGGGAAGTACGATCGACGGGACTAAAAAGGAGAAGGACGAGGAAAGGATGCAGGATAAATCGCGAACAAAGGATGGCCGAGTGTCGATCGCCAAAAGCTGGCTCTGGCCAACCTCCCGGAATTTATCCAATGCGTGTATCTATTTACATCCGATTATATTCGACTGTTAATCGAATCCTGGCGCATGCGGATTCACGCCGTGCAAGATTACTCTGCCAATGGATATTTTACCGAATAAGCCAAATTAAATGCTTTTTTACCCCCAAATTATTTTTCCTGAAAATTACTTTTATCCTATTTTATTTTCCATTCGCACAAAAGCTCGCCATATCTCAAGATTTTTAAACAGCCACTGAGTAACAAAATTTCGCATTTGTGTCACGGAGCTTGCCAGTGGGTGAGAGCCGCAAAAATATTGAATTGGAAAAGTTTTTCACCCACGCATACAAGACGAAAGAGAGCAATAGGGCGCGATGTGCTAATATAAATTCCCCTTTTATACCGTTTTCTCAAATAGCTCCAGTGATTCCAAGTCCCGCGCGTGATGCCAAATGGGCGAAGAAGGCCGAGTGAGAAAATCTCTTAATTAACTCTCCGACTCCGCTTGGCGTGAAAGCGCACAGGCGCGCTATCAGTCGACGTGGAATCCTTCTGTACAACGATTCCACGTAATATTCTCCCTCGTACAGGCTTACTACAACCCTCGACTTTTCCTCGCCTTTTCCGCCAACCGGAGGATCTATTTTGTCTTCTGTCTTCCTCTCGAGCTTTTTATTTTCATTTACTCGCTCTTTCTCTATCTTTTTTCGTTCTTCTGTACGTATACCAAACTCCGTAATGTTATAAATCCCTTTTACTTCCCCGCGTCTTCGCCACTCGTTTTTCATTGCACTTTCGTGGACAAGATAGCGCGTAAGATATTTTTTTACCACAAGCAAACAACCGCGAAGATTTTCTTGGGCGACTCTCTCTCTGTACTTTGTCTTTCTCCATTGTGCAATAGAAAATGGTAAAAAAAATCCATTAACCATGAAGGCGATCCGAAAAACAAGACGAAGAAGGGGAGAAAAGCGCGTATTTATGAAATTAACGAGGTTGCGCGAGCTTTTTATGGCCAGTATTTACCTTCATTATCGCATCTGCCCACCAAATATGTACACATTAGACCGGACTTGCGCTTGTATTTTTTTCAGAGATATATCAATGCGAATCACGTTCGGTGGTGGTGCTTTTCTTCCCGTTCCTCGCTTCTTTGTGGCTTTTCCTCTCCCTCTGCGTCCTCTTGGTTCTTGAACCGCGAAAAGAAAAGTCTCCCAACCTGAGATCCAATGGCAAAAGTACTGCCCCGCGGTTGTAATTGAGTCGTAACTAACTTTCGTCCTGTTCTAAGAACGTGGAAAAACTTCGGCTTGAAGTCTCTTACTTTTTTACTTTTTTTTTCTCGTTTTTTTTCTTTCAATTGTTTTTTCACCTTTTTTTCGGCTCTTCGTCACGCAATGTTTGCTATTCGGGGTTCTGGCATATTACCGTTTATTTTCACGCACTTTGTAGTTCTCTTTGCGAAAGCTTTGTCACTGTTGCGGCCCTTCAATCAACAAACCGCGAGAACTTTGAAACCTCTATGCGTACAAAGCTTCACAGGAATAAACTCGCGCCTTATACGTGCAAACAAAGCGATACTGAAATCCAAAATAGTCAAGCTTTCGATTATCCTAATGCGAAAACCTCGGTAAATACTTCCCACTCTAAGAATACTTTATTCAATTTCTAGTAAGTATTGATTGAATCATTCAATCTTTTTTATTTACCTGTTTTAAAACTTTATTTGTTCCTATTACCTCTTGTCATTCTTATGAACTTATCAACGTATTTTAAAAATTAACCTAAAAAAATATTCTGTGGACATCGTTACATTTTCATAAAATACCTCATCAGGCTCATACCTAATTAAAACTCTCTCTCTCAATTCGCTATCATCGTTTTTATTTTTAAAAGATATTTTTTGGTAAATGTAGATCTAGATTTAGATTTTATAACCTTTCTGTTTAAAAGGAGACCGGAAGGGGGTCATAGTTTTTTATCCTTTAAAAACAATGGCAAAGAAAAATCACATTCGTTACCTTTCAATAAAAACATGAGAGTTTTGAAATGTTAGAAAAGTTGAAAAGTTGGAAATAGAGTATAGCAGTTATAAAAAATGTATGCAGTAAAAAATTTTAAAAAACTACAGACTTAAAATCAACTATAGTATAATAGAGGCTCTCTCATGAAGGAAAATAAGGAGACACTTTTATATTGTCATGCATGTCAGATGAGATCTTAACCCACAATTTGCATCGACTTTCACATTTAGTTTGTATACTGTTCGGTAAAATAGAATTTTCAAGTCAATTCAAACTGGTCAGATTTAGGTAGATCCTTATTACGCAATTTGACATTATCTTTTTTTTGCTTTTTGTCAAAATTTTGTGCTTCTTTTTTAATCGAAATTTATTGAATTTCTTGTATTTTTTTATGAACCAACGAGGGGAGGAATCTGCGCGATCCATGTATCATTATTTCTTATGTTTGAAGAATCGCGTACGACGCGAAAAACTGATGACTTTTCCGTCTAGCGTGTTAACGAGCGTATGGAAAAGATCAAAGGGTCTTGCACTCGAGTCTCAAGAGTTTTAAGTCTGGCCAACGTCGCCGTTCCCTCCACCTCTTCGTCCTTGTCATCGTTGCCCCTCTCGTGTGCGCGACGTCCTCGACGGCGCCGGGAAAATAAAAACGTCCAATGCCTCGGGTCGACGCCTTTTCCCTGCACTCGCTCCTTTTTCACCGAAACGAGAAATTCTCTCAAGGGTTTCGCGAACTTTTACCTCCGAATGTTTTCTCACTCCCGATTTCGTCTGCCATTTATCTTTCCAGCAAAAATTATAAACTCATCACTATTTTACTTCTTGCACACTTCACAATCTGCTATTGTTATGAAATATATACGATGTTATCATTACGTTATATTGTAAATGATGGATGAGTGATCTTTTTTACAGAATAAAAATATCACACTGGGCTTCGGATTATTTTTACGTTTGGCTGTGCTTGCTCGTTCTGGTTAACATTCACAATTGTCGGAATAATAATCATAATCTTCAACATATCGTAATTGCATTTTCTTTCTTCCTTTTCTCACGAAACGTGGATGGAAAAAATGTTCATTACCGGTAGTGAAAAGGGAGCATTAGGTCGAATCTCTTTCAGTGCAGTAGATTCCGTCTATCGTACAAAAGTGCTGCTGCCAACCGGAAGAAATAAAAAAAAACTTGATAACAAAAAAAGTGGCGAAAATACAGGAAAGCCCAGGAATAAAAGGGAAAGTAATCTTTTATGCGCCAATTCCGGTTGGAAATTTAATTCGGTCGAAAAATTTGATTATTTTCTCGCTCGTCGTCATTATTCTCGAGCTTTTTACGCTAGAAATTGTGTTGCGAATTTTTTGCAACAAAAGAGTTTGGAAAAAAAACTTACAGGTAGTACTGTTTTATTCCATTCAATTCCAACAATTATATATGCATTGAAAAATTCATGAAAAATTCACATTTATCATGCTGTTAGAATAAAAAAATTGAATCTCTCCTTCATTATATAAAATCCTGTGAGAAACAATGTTGGTTTGTTTTTTATTTATTTTATACACGAACCAAAAATAACCATGAACCATGTCTTTTTTACATATAAGTACATAGTAATAAGGATAAAAGTTTGAAAATTTGTTATTCATTATATTTTTTCAGGACAATGATTCACGTCGTAGAGATTCAAACAGCTTTTGCATAATTATTAACTTTAACCCTGGGGAATATTGTGTTTTATTCATTCTTGTCTTCATCGTATTTGTTCTTATATAACTAGCAAATATTTCCGTGCGGATCCCATGAATCTTTGAACGAGAAAATTTCGTCAGTCTCGTCCACGAGATATGAGGGATTTCTCGCGCCCTTATTTTGGCCAAAAGCGCGAGAAGAGGGATTTAATGAACGTCTGCACGTTCCTCGGGTATTAAATATACTCGTAGTGATATACACATGTACGCCGTGAACCTCAGAGCATCGTATATGCGCGTTGTTGCACCTTCCTTGTTCTTTGGGAACCTGGATGAAAACCCCTTTGTACTTATTTCCAGACTGAAGAGAGGGACGTATGGTTTTGCTCTTCACGGGAGAGTCATAAGGAACGTGCCGAGCCTCTCTTTCGAGTGGTCGCGAGAGAAGAAAAGTGATGGAGAAAAGGATAGAGGGATAGAAAGAAAAGGGAAGAGAGCCTCTATATGAAAGAGTTTTCTCGTGAAATACGCGGGTAGACTCGTTGGTTTTCACGTGAAAGCGAGAGGAACGAAGTTTTCACTACTTTCCTCTGCTCTTCTTCGTCTTCTTCTTCTTCGTTCTCTCTTCAATCTTCTGCTTTTGCTTCTGTGTAGATTTAGCCCCGCTCGTGCGTTCCCTGCACAAAGCTCCTTCACTTCCGCAGCGAGAGAAACTTGCGCGAAGACTCGGCGATGAGGAAAATTGACAAAAAGAATGAGTTAGTACGAGAGGGAGATAAAACGCGTGTGGTAGATTTTCCTCTTGGCAAACTTATACAGAAAACCTCGTCTCAACTTCAAAAACTGCCCCCGTCGCGCTAGCCCGCGTTTCATTTACTTAATGCGCACGACATGACTATTGTCAACTTTTAAACGGGCATCATGAGAACGGTAACACCTTTTCTTCCCATCGTCAAAGTTTCTTCAAAAACAAAATTGTTCTCGCATCCTTCTCTTTGGATTTCTATCATTGTATTTTATCGCTCTATCTTCGTTTTTTCTAATTCGAAACTCTACGAGTCTCATCTCATTTTCATTAAATTCCCATTTATCTGAAACATTTTTAAATTCAAGGACCTTACGATCTAACTTTCGATTTTCTCATCTGCCCGCGCAAGGCCGAAGACTCTCGAGTAATCTCTGCCCGCCGCAGGCTATCGATGTTCCTCTATTTAAGATACTCATGCAAATCGTGAACACGGATTACCACTTCGGTGTGTGTGTCTCTATAGGTTCTTGAGAATCCACGCAAAAGCGAAAGTTACGTTGCACCTTTGCTCACGGTCATCGGAGAAAGCAGTTGAAAAAATTCTTTTTAATTAATTCGCGAATGCATGCGGATAAAACATAAATCTTCTTTCAGGCGAAACTTAATTTTTTGCAATTTCGAGAAAGCGTTTTTGATTTATCTTAAAAAGTATATATTCTCATGTGGTCGTTATAACCCCGGGAACCGAAAAATAGCGTCGAGACAAAAAGTCAAGATTTCATCACAAGTCCCGTAATTCTCTCACTTTCAACGAAAACTTCTGGCAAGATTTCTCGACAGGAAGGTCGGGATCGTTTTTGTACCTAGAAAAAAAGGGAAAGTTAAGTAGGGTCATTCGGGGATGTCCTTTCAAGGAAAGGTATCTTTATTCCAATCTAACATAAAAATACAGAAAAGTTCGCGCGCTCTTTAACTTCTCCACTTTATTTCTTCGTCGCGGAGTCTCGGTTTCAGAGGTTCCGCACGTTTTTTTCCACGAACGTGACACGATACCTTGCCGAGCTTGGAAAAAAGTGCCACGATGGAAAAAGCTCCGTGCTCAAAAGTTTGCGGAACGCCGAAATCATCGTAATCCGAGTGTCATTCAGGAGGATTGATTGCCGCTCGCCCATTTCGAATCGGACTATTGTCTGCTCTCGAGGAAACCTTCTTTTTTTCACTGCGCCATTATTTGGGCACGGAAAAAACAACTTTCCAACTTTTTCTTTTATCCTATCGGTGAATTACGATTCCCAGGGAGATCGTTCCCCGCGATGCGTACGTGAAATCAAGTTTCCTCTTCTGCGAACAAGTATAATACATGCAGAACCCTTTTATCGAGATCAATCCGTTCTTTTTTCTTCTCTGAATACTTTTCCTCTCAAACTTGCAGACCTTTTTCAAAGAGAGTAACGAGAACCCGAATCTACGATTCTTATACCGCGAAAGATATAGAAAACTCTTCGACATGATGAGAATTCATTTATTTTTTATTTTATTTTATATTAACCTCCTTTTCGTACACCTTGAATTTCAAATGAATGTGTCAATTTATAATACGTATATAGATATAATAAAATGTGAGAACATAACGGGATGAAAATGAAAAATAAAAAAGTAAAACACGAGCGTATAATTATATAAGATTGAAATTAAAATGGATCGTCGGTTATTATAGATTTCCTGTTGAAAAATCACATTTTCCGAACGCGAGATTAAAAAAAAAAAAAAAATTCACGTCTCGATGGAACGAAGTCTGACAAATCGTCGTTTCCTGAAAGCGATCGTGACGAAGGCGACAATTAATAACGTGAAATCGTTGAGTGTGAAAATCGGGATTCTAGGAACCGAAGGGATCCACGTGTGTATTTTGCTGTACAGTTTAACCCCTTTCCGGGACGATATGTCACGAACATCGGGCGCGTTGTATTTTCATTTTACGGATCTCCGCACGAATTCTCATCCCTCTCACTCACCGCATCCCTATGGGACTCACTTTCTCGAATTGGTCATCACCTATACGATAAGAGACATTGAAAACGAAAAAGTTATCCATTAGTTTATTTGCATAAAAAATGAATGATGGTAATTTGATTTGTGACTTGCCATGGTACTTTCATTTTCAGCAAAAGTTTCAACTTGTCTTATCAAGTGTCAGAAATGATGGAATTGTATAGATGTAAATAATCTATTAGAATCGGTTTGAAAAATGCTTCGTTGCTTTTTCTTTTATTCTTCGTTTCGATTGATTGTGAACGGAATTGCCTGTAGACCGGGGTCTCGTACTTATCATTCTGGCATCACTGATTTTGGGGAAATTCATTGGTGGTACGAAACGATCGTGTACTGTATAGAGCGTGCGTGTACCGACCCTGATTCCTGCATAATTTATCGGTGGCCAATTCGCGTTTCGAGCTGGAAACAACATTACGGATTTAAAGCCGGACCCAACACGTCCGTGTCTTGTGTCCGTACACACGCCATTTCCACGTCCGATGTATCAACCCTGCCTCGAAGCATCTCCCGTTTGTATCATTATTTTTTAAATCAGCCCGCATTGCGATACCCAGATCGTTTCGCGTTTTTCATGACATTCCAGAAACGGAAATGAACATAAATATATAATCGAAAAATATCGCAGATTAATGGTGATCCCAGATATTATTTTTTTGTAAAACAATAATTTGGTATTAATAAACGTGAAAGGAAATATTACTTTGCCAGTATTTTTTTCATTATGCATATTTATTGATTATTGACATTCATTTTTTATGTATTCGTATGTATTATTATTTACGTATCAATCACGCGATAGAAATCTTTCGATGTTAACTCCGATAACGCGCATCAATTAACGCATGTGTACATTTTTTTAACGATGCCCTCGAGAAAAAACGATATATAAATTCAATCTTTTTCGGATATACATATATGTACCTATATGCCTCGTTCGTGAGAAAATAAATTTGATTTTTTCGCAATTTCTATAAATCAATCTTCGCATAGTTAAAGCAGCAATTCATTTTTTCATAGTTATATATTTTGCTTGGAAACTCGCGCATGAATTCCCGAGAAATTTTCTTTTTCGCGAATGTTTTTGCCCAAACGAATTTTCATTTGGGCTTGGTGTAAAGCTCAATCAAAAATTCTGCGCGTGATTGCCGTAACGAGCACGATTCTTTTTGTTGCTTTTTTCAACGCTTTTTCATTCTGTTTTATTATTCGTTTAATTTTACATCATACGCGCCGATGCTTCTTGGAGCGGAATTTCGCCCGCGGTTGTAAGCTCCGATATCCAGAATAATTACGAAACGTATCGTTTTCTCTTTATTATATCTGCCTATATGTATATAAAGATTTCCTATCGTGATGCGATCGTAGGCGAAAACTTGGATATAAATAAAAAATACAAATACTTTAACGGCCAATTGATAATAATAAGTCTCATACCAATTTTTGTTTTTACATATACTTCTAAGGAGGAATTTTATTTCATTAAAAAAGTTATTAAAAAATGTTATATCAAGCTGTTTTAAAGATTGTTGTTGAATCGATTTATTTTTCTATTTTTTTACTACTAGATTTCCTAGAGAATTTCGGTTATTTTCTTTTTATATTATTTATGTCAAAAAGTTATCAAGAGTCATCTCACGATATGTTTTCGCTACTGAGAGACCGATGTTTCGTTCGGATGCGTAGAATTCGAAATTATTCATGTCGCGCGCTTGCCGTGAACGGAAAAACAAGAGGACTCGCGCTTTTGTTCGAATAAAATTGGTTCGTCAACTAGAAACGTCAGGCAAAAATCCCGCGAGCCCGGATCATGTACAGCAGAACGATTTCTGGTCCGCACGCACATTTTTTCCCCTCTTTCGTATCCCTGATGCTTCTCACTCTCCATTCCATTTCCATCTCTTCTCCATTTTTCTCTCTTTTTATGGACATTGATAAAACTCACACAAACTCACTCTCCACGCGTTCGCGCGCTCTATTCCAAGAGCGGCTTTTTTCCCCTTGACAAATTTACTTTTAACTACCATTCTCGACCAGCAAATACAATCCGAATACACACACCTGGAGGACTACTAAATATCGAGTAGAATTCTAGGACATTCATTATCTACTTTTATCCGTGAATTTTCCATTTGTTCAAGAGAATTTTCAAGAGTAAATACAACATTTTATTTGATATGGCCATATAACAAACTCATGTTTCAAACAAATAAATCTTATTATCCGCAGATATGAATTCAATTTTCTACAAATGTTAATATAGAAAGGTTTACTCTTGTACAACCTCATTGCAAAAGGTGTTATGTTTACTTACAATCACAAATGGGAAATGGTCATACTTTTATTGTATGAAATGGGCATCATGAGGAAAATATTAACAAACAAAAACAATGAAGGTAAATATTCGATGCAGTGTCACCACCCTCGATGGGGAGGAGGATGACGGTATCGTTCGTGGGCTATCAAGCTATCAAATGTCCAATTTGTTAAAATCGAAAATTTTGAATTTCAATAATTTTTGAGGAGTGGCGAGCGAAGCGAATGGCTAACAGAGGGGGTAGAGGGGATTCCTCCCTCAACATTTTCCTCCACCCCTGTCCAAATCGGAGGTGGGGCCGCTGTATCGAACATTTATCCGAAACTGATGCATGACCATATACGGAAGGACACACAATGAAAAAACATGCGCACAAAAAAATATATAATTCCCAGTTTTGTATAGGAGCAATGTAACTCTATTTATTCGATGAAACCATTTTTGCAGACATTTTTGCGAATCTGTCTAGCAAATTGAATTTTTTTAATGCTATTAATAAAAAAATGAATATGCGCGTATCGACAAAGGAGGCAATGTATGTGCTCTCAGCAGAAACAAAGGGGAAGAATACGGTATATGCACGCACGACGATGCGAGGAATTAGCTTTGCAAGAACGAGAGCAAGAGACAGGGTGGAAAGGAGAGAGACTTAAAATTCAAAGCTGATCTCGATCTAAAGTTCCTCTTGGCACGCGGCGCAAGACGTATATTTTTCCCACACACGTGAAATACATTGAGAAACGTAGACGCGTGTGTGAGCCCGCCGAGTTTCGTACAACTTTGTAATCGGCACGAAAAGTTCTCAACTCCCTGAGATATTAGGTACTTAGACGTGTACACGTGTACCACTCTCGTCTCCATATTATTATTATTATTATCATTAGCATTATTATATTATATCCACGAGATATCATTTCGGGATATCTTTGTCAAACAAAGTACAGTTTTGGCCCGATGTCTGCGCTTTTCTATAAAGCGTGAAAAGCTTTGATCGGTTATGGCTCGAGTTATTCTACAAGAGGACCCAAAATTCACGAGTCGTTTAAACGAGCCCGAGACTTGAATATATGAATTTGGAATTGCCTACGGTACATTATGTGCCAGGGGCTTCTGATAAGGCGAGTTCGAACGAGGAAATTACCGGCAAGTTTCACCATAAAATTATTAATGGTGCCAAATAAGTTTTATTTTCTTACATATCTCTATTTTACTTTCACACTCTCTTTCCAAAGTTTGGAGATTATATTCAGTAATTAATAATCGTACCGAATTGTGGACTTTCGTGGATATTGAAATTGTGAATGGCAGATTTCTGATCAGTCGTAAAATAATGAATCAAGTATGATGCGGTACATTCAAACACAGGTTTAGAAACAGTCGGATTATTTCAATCACTCTTTAAAAAATATTCGACCTTTGTCCAAATTGATGCCTGAACTTTTCACCTTTTTACACAAAAATAACCAAACCCATAAGTTCGAAATTGAGGTTCGTTATATTGGGTCCAGCGCCCATTATGATAGCTTTAATGGCTCTATGCAAAGCTTGTCTTCCAGGCATTATAACTTTGGAACAAAAGATACCAAATCTTGGCCTAATTTACATATGTATGTCGATCCAGTAATTATTCTGTGAACGTCAATGAACAATTGAAAGTTGTCCCAAAGACAATTTCGAAACAACCATTGAAAAGTACAGTGTGATATTCAAGTATAGCAACAACCGTATTTGTATCACAAAATACATATCTACTATATCTACTATTGTTGAAGGGAGGTCAAAGAATTTCTCGAGACGTTATGCATGGGAAAAGCTCGTATCTAATCCAAAGTCACGACTTACCGCATGTAAAGTCATCCGAAAGAGAGACAGAGAAAGCACATCAGGTTCACGGCCTACATATTCTGTAACCCTCCATTTCGTGTGTTTAATGCAGGATCGGTCGAGTAACGAGGCTGTCCTCGTAAAAAGGACGGATCCCGTTTCCTTCGGGCCATCCAGCTACAGACGACTCTAGCTTGCTCACGTGTGTAGATAAAATGTCACACGGACACGGTTAGACGTAGCGGCGTATATCCGATCGCACGGAGAATCTCTCTCGTCCATACCTGTATTGCTTCTTCAGCCGGCCGCAATCTCGATGTTCCTCTCTCTATACATCTTGATACTTTGCGAGACTTGCCGTACATTCAATGTTCATCACGTTCGAATGTACAGAGTGTCCCATAAGTCTGAGTTGGACTCAAGTTTCAAGATGAAAAGTCTGCAAACGTTTTTGAGTTCAATAAAATCCTTTTGGTTACTCTATTACGCTCGATGCTTCATCATCAAGATCAGCTCCCATCTAAAAAGTACATCCGGACTTCATTATTATCATCATTTCTTTTTGTGCTGATACTTACTTGCGAGACAGCCTGTATATGTCGTGTACACGTGTTTTTTATATACATAAACCTTTGATGGTACACGACCGAGAAGATTTCCAAGTAAACGAGCGAACCATTCGTCTCTTTCAGTATCGAGCTACTTCTACGATCGTCAATTTTTCTCGACACGGACCAGTCTACCGTTCCTTTGCCTTTTTTTCAACTCATACCTCGGCGCGGGTCGACCACCAGAGACAACCGAGATATTCTCTTCGATTCAGGTCCAATGAATTTGAAATACACGAGTTGAAATTGCTTTTTTCTTCTACATCCCACTTTTTCCTTCTGTTATATCTACGTATATAAATAGACTCTTTTCATGATAACTTTTCGATTCGATAATTTATATAACTTATTTCAAATCCTTCAGCGAGTTTTCTTATTAACTAAATTTAAATGTAACAAAGAAAAAAAAGTCTGCACGCTTTTTCTCGCACATTTTTACATGATTTCAATGAATGATAATCAAATTTTCAGTATTTCCTGTTCGGAGTCTCAGCGTATTCGCGTATATATGTAACGTATATTCGAGGAAAGGTATAAAAGCCGAAGTGTGTCGGTGTCGTAAATGCTAGGCGTCTCGATATCCCAGCCCTGAGGGAATTCGCATTTGAATCGATCCTTCCCTCTCGTATAATACATTCTCACGCACCCTTCGGCACACAAAGCCGAATACGCTTGGGAGTAAAGATTGAACCATCAAAATCAACATTGCTACACAGAAAGAGAATTATCGGATGAGAAACGAGAAAAAGGGTGAAGATGTTTGAATACGTACAAACGAGACGATGTTGACACGATTTCACCGATAAAATGCTCTTGATTATATTTATTTGCATCCCATCTGTCCTTTAAATATTGAAGGATAAAAAATGAAAATTAAATCGTATCCTTTCAGGCGATTTTTAGCCCATACAAGTGCGAGATGGACCAGGTGTAAAAGAGATTTACTATTACAGAGACTTTTTGATATTTCAGAAAAAAAAGAATCACATTACTTTTTGACAGATGGAGAACAACGTGGTTCTTTTTTTTCGAAAATTGTTTATTCTCAGGAGTTCGATTTCGAACTACTTATATGGGATACATTACTTTAAAATCGAGTGGATTTTAAGAGACGGTTCGTATTAGGTAATTGATTCACATATTTTATGGGTGCAAGCTGCATTGACAATGTTTTTTTATCTGCCTGAATAAAATATACATATAGGAAGTAAAGTAACGGACTTTCATCAATTTTCGATATATAGATTTCCAATTTCTGTCGAAACAGGGATGATATCGGAAAAACTCTAATTTTAGTCACGGTTGATTTTAGTCTTTATTAGTCTAATTTGTAAATGTTGATACTTTCGACCGTATAGAAATTATACCAATAAACCAATTAGGTGCATTTTACACTTTTCGTAAGTTTCCAATAAAAAAAAAAAAAGTTTTATATTATATGGCAAATGGAGAATATATGAAGATTAATAATAAGAATTTTTATCAATAAGGAAGGGTCGATAAAAAATCGATTGTCATTTCTCGCAGTCGCCGAGTTAATTGCGAGAGTGCTAATTTTCAGGTAGAAAGGAAGGATTTAGTGAGGGATCCTGCGAATCGAAAGAGAGCTTTTCGGGTTTATGAAAGCCTGAAAATATAGACGAAGGATGAGAATCAATCGATCCATCCCGATAATTCATGGCTTTTACTGATACGTGTATACCGGTAACGAGCACAGCTCCCTTTCGGTATAAAAGCACTTTAGTTACAGAAACGGCGTAGCGCGCGGAAGGCAGGCTCGAGCGAGAGAAAGCCAACGAGAGAATACACTTCGATCAGCCCGCATCGTCGCGCACATTTATATACGTATTTCCCGTTTTACGGATAACTAGAATTCTCCCCTCATGGATCTCGTTCCATCGATTGTTGGAGCGTAAATACGAGATTGCTATAACGCAAACATACGTTTTCATCGTTGCCTGAAGTTGATAACCGATCAACTCGGAGCGTGCGTAATGGTGAATGTAATATTACAAATGAGAAATCTATCGACGCTTTTCACAATCCCTTTATCAGCAGCCTTAAACATTTTTAACTATTTAAAAAAACTAAAAAAAATACCTCAATATTATAACGCACTCTACTGTAAATTTATATTTTGAAAATATCTTAATTTTTTCAGTGTTATGATTGACAATTTTTTTCGTTCTTGATTTTTAATTTTCATTGACGATTCGAGAGAGTTTTCACGTTGCTCTTTCATT
>JAPYYX010003670.1:0-10030 GCA_030522605.1 Cremastinae sp. B BG-2022a | reverse complement strand
GAATAAAAATTTTTGTGATAATATTTTCTAACCAAAAATGCTACTATTTTTTAATTAGTGACATTAAAAGTGATAATTTTTTCTACTAATAAAAGTAAATACTATAATAAAATATACTATAACTATACTTTACATTACATTATTTCATCAAATTTAAAACTTCACCCCTGCGCAAATTAGAAATTTCAATTTTGGCGCTTGAGCAATAGCGTGAGATTTTCTCTCATCACAACGGTCATGACGTTCATACGAAAGACAACAGGTACGAAGGGTTAAACAAAAAAAATATGGTTTGATAAAAATAAAAAAATTTTTTAAGAAAAAAGTTAGAGAAAATTGTAATAAGATTCGATCTATGAGAAAGTATAAAAAAATGTAATAATTTGACCCTAGAAGGTCTGGGGTCCTACAATAATTTAAAAAAATACCATCACAATAATAAAATGGTTTGATAAAAATAAAAAAAATGTTACAAGAAAAAACCTCCTAGGATTGAGGACGTGGAATTTTTTAATAACGAGAGATCATTAAAATGTTGGCACATATTTTCTTGATATAATTCAAGATCTGTTGAATCAGAGATAATTATTCGGGTAATGGATCTGACAATATTTAATTCAATGGTTGTAGAAATTGAGGATAATGTCTTTCATGGAAAATTAATTTTGTTTGTCTTTGGAATTGATTTCAAAGAGCGAGTTTACGTTTGGAATGTTTCTATTGTTTGTAGAACGTAGTCAAATAATACTTGAGTTGAGATAGGTTTGTCGAAAAGTTTTATTTCTTTATGTAAAGCGTGTAAGGTCGTGCGATAATTGACAAAAGCGAAGTTTCATATTAAATTGTTGGAATTTAACAATTTTTTTATGATTTACTGTTTAATCGATGAAAAACAAAAATATGGATAAAATTGTTTAGACTCGAGTATTGATATTCTTCGTTTGTATAAATTTGGAAAAAATAATGAAAAATGATGAGAAAAGAGTCGATGTTTGAAATAGAATTTATAAATCAGTTTATGAATTTTCCATAAAAACGAATAATATTAAATTTAGATAACTTTAATCTTAAATATTTTTTTTATTATTTAAATATACGAAAAAATGAACTTTCTAACATAAAAACTAAAACGACACTTCAGAATTTGGTAATAAAAAAGTTACTTTTATCAGGGCTTGTAATAGTAATGCACTCTTGAAAGAGAAATAAGAAGAAACTTTTAATGTACCAACAAACTTAAACTTTTCCTAACATAAAAGCAAAAACTACATTCCAACAATTATTCTCGAAAAAGTCATTTTTACCAATGATTGCACGAGTAATACATTTCAAAAAATTAAATAAACAGAAACCTTAAATACCAAAAAAATTAAAAAATTGTCTATCATAAAAGCCAAAACTACATTTGGACAATTCATCATGAAAAACTCACTTTCATTTGATAATACACGAGTTTATATCCATATACAATCTCGAAAATGTTCTAACTCTATATCTTTAAAGAAGAAATTTAAGAAACCGTCAACGCTACCAGAGTCTTAAATTCACAAAATTTCATATATTTGATTAAATTTTTAAACAATTAAAAAATTGTCTATCATAATAGGCAAAACTACATTTGGACAATTCATCATGAAAAACTCACTTTCATTTGATAATACACGAATCTATATCCTTGCAAGCTCGAAATTGTTCGATCTTTATATTCTTAAAGAAGAAATAAAAAAATAACATCAACGTTGCCACAGTCTTGAATTCTCAAAAATTTTCCTCCGTTTCGCGATCGCAGTTATCTGAAATTCTCGTATAAACCGAATTTTGCTTGTGGCAAATCTTATAATAGAAGTTGCGTCGGATCCCGAAGCCCCTTGGGGGTTCGAGAGGTCGTTATATCGCGGTGGAAAGAGAAGAAGAGTTTTCAGAGAGGCAATTTCTATCTCTCGCAAGGCCTATCAGGCGAGTACACTTTTGTGGGAAAAAAAAGTCGTCCCCAATAAAGCGAAAGAAGTGGAGCGATCGGTACAGAAAGACCCGAGCGAAATTTTTGGCGTGAGAGGAAAAAAAAATAGAAAAGGTTCGAAGGGAAAGTTTTCGTCGGCTTTGTGTGCGTGTGCGTGCTCCGAATGTACGAGACAATTCTGTCACGAATTCATATCGATCACGCGAACTTCGTCTCTCGCGTAATCATCCGTATAACGAAGCTCCGTTCATTATGAGCCTATTGTTTACGCCCAACAGCACTAAATTCATCCGGAGCTTTGATAAATCAAATTAACTTCTAATTAACAAATTCACGAGGCTCACAATCGGCTTCGATTTTAATTCATTACGCGGACGATCGTCAAACGGAATTCAGGCCAAATTATCAATTTAGTACGGTGAGAGTTAACTAAAAAATTCTCGAGCTCTTCGAGATTTGAGCTTCTCTTTGGAGCTCGAATTTAAAGCTGAGACAATGAATTTTGTTGATGGAGGAAAAAAATCGAGGATAAATCAATTTTTTGTTTTTTAAAATTCTCGAAAAATTAATTAGAGCTGTTTTAGGCAAAATTTGTTTGATATTTACAAAATAGTTGATGAATTAAAACTAAATCATATCAAGGATTTATCAATTATGTATCGCATTGACAGTTATTACCAAACGTGACTTTTCCACCATGAATCGTTAAAAATTATTTCTTTGTTTTTCGATTAGAAGTTAAATTTTTTGTTATGTTATTTAGATTAATGTTCATCATTTTATTGACAGTTTTCATATTATTCATTGATTGAATAATTAAATAAGATAAATTTCAAATTAAATTGTTTACACTCGGTTATCAACATTGTTCGTGTATGCAAAGCACGAAAAAAATTTATGAACAAAAATGCGGTGTTTGGAGTGCATTTCCGAAGGAAATTAATGAATTTTTTATAAAAAGACAGCGTTAAATTTAAACAACTTTGGAATTATATATCGTTTGAGCCATGCAGTGAATCGATTTATCATTTAGCAGAGAATTTTATAATATATTTAGAAACGACTTATCAAAATTTTAATAATTTTTGGGTTTTTCGAAGATAGAGGTACACTCGTAAAATTTCCTAATACGTCAATTTTTCCATATGCAAATTTTTAAAATGAAGAAAATTTTACTTTCGACGAAAAAATGAACAAAGTTTTTTGAATTTAAAAAATTTCGATCGATGTGTAATAACTTGATATCGTAAAGATCTTGCACGAGCACGTTGAACAGCATAATATCAACTTGATTAACATATCGCTTGAGGTCATAACGTTAAGACAATAAATATCTGATAGCGAACGTTACGCGAGGGGACATTGTAATCGATTGGAATCGAATTCTTCATAACTTCTTGGTTTTAAGAGTTTTTATCAGAATCGAGAAAACAGTATTTTCCTCTTATAATAAAAAAATCTACATAAAGTAACGTTCGTAATTTTGGCTCATTCATCACAAACCAGATAAACTTTTTGAATTTTTAAATTTCATGCAAATTTTCATGATTTTTATAAAATTATGTTTTCTATCGAAGAATGTTTATACATTAGTATTATAAAATGAAGCGAAAATACAAAAATTGGAAAAAGTAGCTACATCGAACGTCTTGAAAATAATTCACTACATGAAACGAGAGACTTGAAAAAATCGATATCTCTCAATCGTCGAAGAGGTCTCAAGAGCGTAGCGAGGTGTGAGAGTAAAAAGGAATTGAATAAAAGGTGAAGCTGAATAAATGTGCTATTTCTCCCACAAGAGAGATGTAAAGAAAATAAAACTTATCTTCTTATATAGCTGTGCGTACACGTAGAAAAAGAAATATCTGCAGCTATTGGCTGGTGGATAAAAAAAAACTTTTTGAAAGCAATTTTTATCATTTTAATGTCAATATCGTCCTTGAATATTTTTGATATAATTTGTTATAATTTTTATTGAAAAATACAAATCGAAGCGTAAAATAATACCAAAATAGAATTCAAAGATGAATGAATGATTATTTTTCTTTGAAATTGATATAAAGAAATTTTATCTTAATTCTTATCACGAATTTATTTGTTGGTAGTCAATAAATAATACAAGAAAGTTTTTCATTTTTTTATTACTTGATTATCAGACTGTCCTTTAAACAACTATTCAAGATTTTTAGTTAAAATTCACAAAATTGATTAGATTAAAAAAAAATTATTATAGGGCGGGGGTGCAAAATGGGGTACCACAAAAATTTGGTGAAAATTTACAATATTTCACATTTTGATAAAATTTAATATCAAATAGTCTTTTATTTGCTAAGAAAATTATATTTGGTAGTTTAAAAACACATTTCAACAAAAATTAAAATGAAAAATTAATTAACATAACAGATCGAAAAAGAACATTTTCTTTGGTAATGGAGCACATTTAAGCAAAAATTAAAATAAATCATTAATTAATTACTTGAAATAAGACATCAAAGTTAATAATAACTTTACAAATTATGAAAAAAAAAAATTTTCGTACTTTTTGGAGCGGTACCCCATTTTGACTGCTAACAAAATTTGTTTTCCTCATGAAAATTTTATTTCAGCTGAAAATTTTGTTTCTTTCCTTTAATTGTGATTAAAAACAAGAGATTCAGCATATTTAAACCCTTGAAATCGGAAATTTTTCTTAAGTACCCCAATCCCCTCCCCCTACCCTATACGAAATGATATTTTTTAAAAATTGAATAAAAATTCTTTTCGCTGTAGAGAGATACTCAAAAAATGTCTCCTAAGAAATTTCAATTCAATTCAATCGATAGTTGTGGATATTTCGTAATAAAAAAATACTCATACTTTTTCATCATATGAAAAAAAAAACTTTTTCAGACCAAACTTTTATCATTAAAAAAAAAAAATTGACCAAAATATTTTACAACACCCAAAACGTAAAAAACTCGATCCCAATCGAGATATCCCAAGATCGCACCTCGGTGCGAGAGAATAAAAGAATTTAATAAAAGAGGTTCACTTGAATAAATGATGGCCCTTCCCTCAAAGCGATGTAAAGAAAATACACTTCCTCGTTCAACGAGGGTTGAACTATACGAAAAAAAATTCGTTCCTCCTTCGTTCTCAGACCTCAGGAAGCCTCGCAGTCGTTGCCTCGAGGCTTGTTTGACGATTGTAATGGCTTTTGCATAAGTTAGAGCTCACTGGTGGAATCCGAAATCGAGAGCCGTATATACCTCGTTGCTCCTCGTGCCATTAAAGCCCACCCTGGCATTGTGTAACTCGAGTACACGTACCTCTTATCTCAAATCCTCCCTCTGACGAACATCCACCAAAGTCCCGAGTACGATTTTCCACAAAATTGAACACTCCGAGTGAAAACAGGACTCTCTCGCTTTCGGTATGGAAAGTTCAAGAGAAATTTGACAAGTCGAGCTCGAATCGGAGCAAATTTGCAGAATTCATCGGTCCCGAGATCTCGGTACACGTGACTATAAGTGTGCCAAAGGGCTCGTAGGATTTTCGAATTGCGGTGTAAACTTTGCACAGTGTTATTGCCCCGAGTATATGATAAATATTTGCCTGTTTGCAATTTCAGGACACGCTCACGTCACGGATTTCAATATCGCGACCGTCCTCGAGGGTGAACATCTAGCGACTTCCATGTCCGGGACTAAGCCATACATAGGTGAAGGGACAAAATCTCGGTTCGCTACTACATACTACTATCTACTCGACTATACAATAGCGCGCTATTGCCTTCCAACTTCTTCCGCTTCAAAGTGTCGGGCAATTATGAAAAAGGCAATTTATATAATATAATATCCACTTTCTCTCTCTCTCTCTCTCTATACATATTTTTTTCCTCTTACTTTCTTTTTCTGTCTTTCATTTTTCTACTTCTTTTCGACCGACCGAGAAGGAAAGGAATTCAGTTCGAAAGAGACGAGATGAAAAGCGCATAAAATATTTCGATGCTTTTTTTTTATTTCGGAAGTTCATGTCAAAATCATAGCGAGTATAAACCGATAATTTAAGAATAATATTGTTAAATATTTAGAAGACTGAATTTAATTTTTTCTTTGTATTTTAAATTGATGAATTGAAATTTTATATTTTTTTTATTTTTATTTTTAGTTATAATGAAAAATGTAATTAGGAATAGTCTTCTGAATATTTATCGTTGAAGGGAGAAAAAAATTGATTGTGAATCATAGCGAGTAAAAGTCGATAATTTAAGAGAAAAATTGTTAAATATTTAGAAGACATTTATTTTTTTGATATTTTGAGTTAAAAAATTAATCAAAATTTATATTTTTGGATATTTAATTTTATGTTACATATGAAAAAGATGTAATTGTATGAAGTCTTCTAAATATTTATTGTTGGTGTGAAAGAAGAGAATATTGATTTTTTCTTAATTGATTAGCTCCAGAGATTTACAAATGCTCTTGTGAAGAGTACAATGTCCAGGGTTATGGATATCCTGTTGATTGGTGGAGTCTGGGGATTCTCGCATGGGAGACTCTTGCTGGCTCGCGACCTTATTCGTTGCATTCTGGCACGACGCACAGAGAGGCACTCAACATCATTCAAGTGAGTATCAAACACGAGATTTCCAATAAATGAAACTTCCGATCCAATCTATTTCGAAAAACATCAGGTCGTGAGTTTCATTCGTTTCAAAAGGGTTGAGAAACCATACAATTTTCCATATTGGAAGAATTTAAAAAAATGTACGTACTTCAATTATTCTATGTAACCAATTTTTTAATTTTTTTAATTTGTTAAGTATGAATTAAAATAATAAAATTGAAGTTTATATTTAAGGAACTTAGATTGTCAGTTTCATACATTTCAACGAGCCAAAAAATTATACACTTTTCTATATAGAAAGAATTTCAATATGAAGTTCAATTATTCTGATAGATTTTTTTGTTTTAATTTTTTTAAAATGAATTGAAATAATAAACTAATACATGAAATTCACTTTATTTTAAAAAGACTTGATCATGAGTTTTATAAGTTTGAAAAAGATCTAAAAAAAATTACAATTATCCATATCGAAAGAATTTTCAAAACATTTTTCAATTTTTCTATTCCTCAATTAATTCCTTAAATTTAATTTTCTCCACTTTTCCATGTCTTCTTAATAAAACTGTAAAAAATTGAAAATGATTCGCTCAATCTTTTGTCTTTTGATTAATTAATAAAGTGCAAATCATTAAAAAATATATGCCACAAACCCAAAATCCAAATTTCATCAATTCATGACCAAAATTATTTTTTCCAAGGACTTTATCTTCAATAAATCAATAGCGATATCTGAAAACGAATATTACACTGTACAATAATTTGCCATAATAATAAATAACAACTCTCGACTGAAATGACTTTAGCACATTTATGAAGAATCAGATTTATGTAACGCAGATACGAAAACCCTTGGAGGCTTTTTCAGATACCTTATCGAGGCAACTTCCTTTTCGCTAGGGTTCACAAGAGCCAGGAATAAAAGCACTTTTTATCGAGACACAATTCTCCTGGGACTTGGCCTTATCTCGCTCCTTTTTTTTCTGTTATCAGACCGAACGCGAAACACCGGGTCACTGGAGTTCATCGATTCGTGAGCTCTTCGATGGTCTCCTCACCGAGAAGCCTGAGAATCGAATATCAACGCTCGCCAGGTTGAAGGAGGTCGCAATAATGAGGAAGCTCGACTTCGAAAAAGTTCTCAAAAAACAAGTCAAGCCGCAGTTCACACCGCCGAAAGATCATCTCAATTGCGATCCAACATTCGAATTGGAAGAAATGATCATCGAGACGAAACCTCTCCACAAGAAGAAAAAAAGATTGGCAAAGCAAAGGTTGTCAGATTTATTTATTTATTTTTTTAATAAAAAAGGAGAGCTATTTTTAAAAAATATCGTTGAAAATAAAATGAGCCAATATTTTCTTTTCAGGTCGTTGAGAGCCAGCGATTTACCACATCCTCAAGGCGAGCACGATCAAATTTCCGGTATCGCAGGAAACGGTGGAGCTTTCTCGACGACGGATGTCACCCGACTCGCCTACATACCCGAGTACAGAGTGTACAATCGCGAGCGAGAGATGGAAAGGATCGAGCGTGAGAAAAAAGAAAAACAGTGGGAGGAGGAGCTCAATACTGCCATGATGGGTGCTGAAGAGAGATTGAGGTGAAAAGTTTAATAAAATTGTCTATGCTGATGGAAACGTAAAATATATTGTTTACTTAAAGTAGTTTTATGAATACTGTCGATAGAATGGAATAAGAACGTTTGTACACACACAGAAGATTGGAAAATTATCAAAAGATTCTTCGTTTCAAATGTGAGTTATTTAAAAATTAAATTCACTCGGCTTACATGCATCTGCTGTATCAAGGCATTCAATATTTTTCGTGATAGCTTGGGATTAGAATAAAAAATTAATTTGATAAAAAGCTGTGTTGCAAAATATTATTTTTTGTATATTCATATTATTCAGAGAAAAGCAAATTTCACTATCTAATTTATCTGGAATAAATAAAAACTTACTAAAAGTTTTCAAAATTTTCAAATATGAGTTAATTAAAATTTAAATTAAAAATTTTAAATTCACTCTGCTTGGATGCATCTCCTGTTTCAAGGCATTCAATATTTTTTATCACAGCTATAAACAGGATTATAGAATTTAATAAAAAACTCTGTTGCGGAAATTTATGTTGGTATTATTAGGGGAAAAGCAATTTTGAGTATCTAACTTGAATCATCAAAAATGTACTTTAAAAGCTTTAAAAATTTTCAAATATCAGTTAATTGAAACTTCGATTCACTCTGCTTACTGCATCTGCTATATATCAAGGCATTTAATATTTTTCATGATAGCTATAAAGAGGATTAGAGAATTTCATAAGAAACTCTGTTACAGGATTTTATGTTTAAATTAAAAAAGAATTTTGATATTCATATTTTTGTTTTATATAAATTTTAAGTCCATCTTAAACTGGACAATGAGATCCATACCTTGATATACCATAGAACTTTCGAAAACATCACTAAAATTTAAAAAATATAAAATTTTTAATACTTATAAAAATATTTCCTCAGCTTTACTGCGCATATTTTCACGAGAATCGCCTCAGCTTCTAAAAAACGAATCTCACAAGAAAAAAATGTAACGAAATCTCAAGGAAAAGAGGTTGCACCAAATATTACAAAAATAATTTTTCTTTCACTTTGCAGAATAAAACACCAGAGGCACAAGCAGCACGTTAGACCTGGCAATCGTTTGGGGATCTCTTCGGCCAACGTTAAAGCGAGAATTGGTGCCTCGCCAAAACCAAATCGACGGAAAAGCGCTACGTCATCTTCAGAAATTGATTACATCGATGCCAGTCCTGAGCCTTCGACTTCATAAATTATATTCTCTCCGTTTCCCTCCCTCATTTTCAGTACGAAAAATACAAAAAAATAATGGAAGCTTATCCATCATCGTTGTCGGAAATATTCGCTAGTTTTCATGGTTTACACTATAATGTGAATCTCATGTTCAATATTTCTTAAAATTTGTACTAATATTTCTGTACGCGTTTGGCTCAACCAAGCAGGCTAAACGAGTGGAGACTTTCAACACGATTTAGGATTTGGCCGAAAAATTGAAAAAATGTTTAAGGGGTTACATCTAGTCGTCGGCCGAAAAAAAGGCGAGTTTTTGTGAATTTTTTTTGGGCAAACGATTGCAGGTTTCGCTCTGTTTTTTGTTTCATAGTGAAATGTATATTTTTAACTATGTTTCATAATTTTTTTATTATAAAACCTTCAAGGATTTACGTCTAGTCAGAATTTTCTCGGAACAACTCCTTTATCGGTGACCACGATATCTTAAAAACGAGTCGATCGATTTACTTGACCTTTTACATACTTTTTTTATATCAAAAGCAGTCCTTGATCGAAGGATGTTTTTTTCGATGCATAGTTTTTTTTTATATCGAGGAAAATGAAGTGATTTTTTCGAAGAAATTTAGACTTTCACTTTCAACCGCCGACCATTTTTTCA
>JAPYYX010003669.1:0-10031 GCA_030522605.1 Cremastinae sp. B BG-2022a | reverse complement strand
GAAACACATTTAAACAAAAATTAAAATAAATCATTAATTAATTACTTGAAATAAGACGTCAAACCTAATAATAACTTAACAAATTATGGAAAAAAAAATGTTTCGTACTTTTTGGAGAGGTACCCTATTTTGACCGCTAAAAAAATTTTTTTTTCACGAAAATTTTATTTCAGCTGAAAATTGAATTTGTTTCCTTCAATTGTGATTAAAAAACAAAAAATTTAGCATATTTAAACCCTTGGAATCGAAAATTTTTCTTAAGTACCCCATTTTGCCCTACCCTACCCTATGACTTATTTTCTGATATATAAGGTATAAAAGGGAGGAGCAAAATGAGGTACCCAAAATTTTTTTTTGAAAATTTCCAATATTTCAGAATTTGATTTTTAATATCATAAATAGCGTTTTCTTTGCTAAGAACATTATATTTAGTGATTTGAAAACACGTTTAAACAAAAATAAACATTAAAGATCAACATACCAGATAGAAAAAAAAACATTTTATTTAACAATGAGACATGAAAATTAAAAAAATCATCAATTAGGTACTTGAAACAAGATGTCAAAGCTAATAATAAGTTAACGAATTATAAAAAAATTTGTTTTCTTACTTTTTGGAGGGGTGCCCCAATTTGTTCGAAAAAAATTTTTTTCTCGTGTCAGCTGAAAATTTTATTTCTTTCCTTCAATTGTGATTAAAAAACAAAAGATTCAGCATACTTAAACCTTTGGAATCGTAAGATTTTCTTGAGGATCCCATTTTGCCTCCCCCCTGCCCTATATGAACTATTTTCTTATAGTATAAATGCATGTAAGGATTATTTCAGATTTTATTATTAACTTTTTCACGATGGTATAATTGTTTAATAAAATTTTTATATTACAATTTTTGTCCTCACTGTGAATAGTAAAATTTAGTGTCATGTTTTCTCCGCTCATGAATGTTGTTTCGGACAGTGTCGTGTTTTTCACGACCATAAAATAGCAATTGGTATTTTGGTGGAATAACATTTCGCACTTGCATCTATGTTGCGCAGAGGAAGCGAGAGCATGTTATAGTAAGCCCGGTGCTTCGGTGCAGAGCTTATCTCGCTTAACTCGTGTGCGAGCTGTAACTCCTTCGACCTCAGGATCAAGCGTAAACACCTCGAATTAGGGAGCGACTGTGAGATCAAGAAATTATAAATGAATGAAATGAGAATTATTAATTATAAATCATTAGAAACCCCGAGATTTAATTAAAATTTAAATAGACAAAGATCTAAAATAATTGAAAATATTTATTTAAAGAATCGTTCTGGAATAAATTGTTGTATTTCTTCACTAATTAATATATGTTTTTTATTTATTTTCTTCTTAAATTAGTAAAACAAAATATGTATTCCTCATCACCCACATTCAACTACGTTAACCTACTTCGACAATAATCCTAGCAAAAAATTTAAAAACATGCGAGTCATATTTTTCCCAGTGTGTATAATTTAAATTGAATTAGCCATTGCTAATTGACGTTGCTCGAACTTCCAAAAAGCAGTTTTGTCCAAATAACTATAAATATTTTAAAAAATACCCCTCGGGAAAAAAGGAATAAATTTTAAATCCGAGTAAGATTTTTCCGGGCGTAAAATAAAAAATGAAAAAAAAAAAAAATTTTCCTGAGGTTGTTTTTTTAGCGAAAAATGTCGCTTGAAGCAATTTCTCGGTCACGGTATTGTGACCTCGATTAAAAATGAACGCGGTAAGAAGAATCGAGAATGCTGATAGAGGGAATGAGTCGGAGCGAGATAGAGAGGGAGCTCTCGTCTCCAGGAATTATTACCAAAGACCCGGAGTGGAAGATTCCCCAAGGGTATCGCTATTGCTCGTTAGTAGAAATCCACTGAATCCCGAAATTATGCTAAGTTAGCTACAGGACGAGGGAGATTCCTGCAAGTTCCGGTGAGCTGCGGCAGGGAAAGCGAGAATGAGACGAGAGGTGAGTTTTGTGGCTGTTGAGGCGATGAGCGGGGATATATAGACGCTCTCGGAATATGACTCCTAGATCAACCTGAGCACGCCATGAGCCTCGACGAGCATTTCGGGCAGTTACGAAGATTCTTGAGGTAAACTTTCTCTCTTCATTCTTCTTCTTCTTCTTCTCCTCTTCTTCTTCCGCTTCTTCTTCACTATACCGTGGCTCATTCCAGCTCCCTTGTCATTTTACACGTTTACATAGTTCCGAGTTACAGGATGCAGCCACGTTTTAAAGGAACGTGCTAACCGCACTCCCAGAGTGAATTCGTGTATTTATATACACGTAAAAGTAGCGAGGGTGGTTAAATATTTGAGAAACGATGCGTAAGCTGGTAATTAGATGACTATGCGAGGATCGTTAAGAAACCTCGGCAGACCTCGTAATAATGTACAAGGCTAACCGTTATTTTTCAAAGAAACCTCGCGCTTTTTTCCGTAACCGCAGAGCCGGGGTGAGGAGAAACAAAAAACTCACGAGCGCGAGGAAAGAATTTTCCAGCGAAAGTCGTACGTGCCAGGGAAAACTGGAGTAATACGCAGTAAGGCGCTGACACTGAAACTTGTGGGAGAGCTCGTTACTTTTTGGAATTGGTAATTATCTATGCGAGGATGTATGGGGCCCCGGAATCGGGTAATTTAATCCAGGGAGTGATAAAGGTTACGCTTTTACCCTCGCAAGCTTGATTCTTCGCTGAAATATTAAAATAAAGTGTGTTAAGGGACGAGGGTACCGCGTTTATCCTGCAAGTCCGAGGGGTGAGATATAAAGGAAGCTCGCACATGTTACGGAGATGGAAAGAGCAGCAGCTACGCGCTTCCGAAAATACCAGAAAGGTGGAAGATATGAGGAAAGAGAGAAAGAGAGAGGGAGAGAAGAGGAAAATAGACCGAGATGAAAAGACACACCGTAGAGTGAAAAGGTCGGAAAAGAGAGTACTATGAAGACCCGGGGGACGAAAACTTTCGAAGGAGAAGCAAAATTCGCGTGTGTCGCTTTTTCCGCAACACGCGCCAAGCGTACGTACTCCTCGGCGTCGTGCAAGTGATGGTACACACATTTTCGCTCTCTCATAAAATTAACCTGTCTGCGCACAAGACATACAATTCCCCAGGCTGGCGTTGGGGAATCGTGAGGATAACTCGAAATGGGCCTCTCTCATTCGGTCACCCTTCGAGTCTCGTTTTCTCGTTATCATGTCTCTCTCTCTATATTTTTTTCTTCCCTTTACCTCAACGTGACCGAACGTTGAGCGAGGGTTTCATCCACGAAACCACTTTACCCTGCAATCTTATTCTCTTCCTCGCTCTCTGTCTCTCTCTCTCTTTTTTCCTCGTCATCTTTCTCCTTTCGCTAACGCGCCAAGCTGGAAACGTGGGAAGGAAAATCTATACGCGAGGGTGAACGCACAATGTTCAGGATTTTCTTCGCCAATTTGACAAGCCGCTGATTTCATTGTAACTAGAACGAAGTCAACAACTTTTCATAATGGGCGAATATCTGATTCTGATTTTTTTCATTATTTTTTTCATAGAATTTGATTACATTTTCGATTTTTGAGATTTTTTAAACTTTATATACAAGACGAATTTATTTTTTATTATAAAATTTTTGGAGGAACTTTTAAAATGACTAGAACGGAAATTGTATCATTATTAGAAATTGAAATAATAAAAAAATGGTGAAAAATGTTAAGGGTCGGATATTAATTCAATGTCCGAATGATTTAAAAAATTCTTACGGAACGCGAAACGAAATCGTGAACATCAATTCTACTTTTCTAATACTTTTTGTATGAAATTGTGGATTTTCAGCAATTTTACATAAAGAATTCAAATTTAACTTTATCGAAATGATAGGGAAGGGGGGGGGGGGGCAAAATTGGGGACCTCAAAAATTTGGTGAAAAATTACAATATTCCAAAATTTGATGAAATTTAATATCAAATAGTCTTTTTGTTGCTAAGAACATTATATTTGGTGATTTAAAAACACATTTAAATAAAAATTAAAGCTAAAATTCAATTGACATAGCGAACCCGAAAATAATATTTTCATTCGTAATGAAACACATTTAAGCAAAAATTAAAATAAATCATTAATTAATTACTTAAAATAAGACATCAAAGCTAATAAAAACTTAACAAATTATGAAAAAAAAAAATTTTTTCGTACTTTCTGAAGAGGTACCCCATTTTGACCACTAAAAAAATTTTTTTTTCTCATGAAAATTTTATCTGAGCTGAAAATTTTATTTTTTTCCTTTAATTGTGTTTAAAAACAAAAGATTTAGCATATTTTGACCCTCGGAATCGGAAATTTTTCTTAAGTTCCCCGCCGCACCCGGCCCTATAATCATAATCATTTCGATAAAGTTAAAAGAAAAGTAGACTGATATCCACGATTAATAATTATTAATTTCGAAAAATCTAGAATTGTAAATGAAGCAGTAAACATTTGAGTTTAACTTTAAAGATCAGAGGAAGTGCGAATGAATTGTTAGGGAATAAGAGAAAATTGAGAATTACAGAGTTTTCTCCTCTGTCTGTACGTATGAGGGTAACTTTACTGTCAACGAAGCAACTTTGTAATGAAAATCTACGAGTCTTGTGTACGTTCTTCCCTGCACCTTGCACGACAGAAGAAGGTAAAATAGGATAGACGATACTTCCGAGACTATTTACACGCCGTTTCCAACGATCGAGTTAAAATCTCCGTCTCTCTCGTTTCGGAGCAATCGCTCACCGCCTTCTCCCTCGTATCATTGCCGTTTTGTCTTCCGAAACGATCCTCCGAAATATTCGTGCCTCGTTACCTCCGTTATTGAGTTCTCGCAGGAGCGCGTAACGATTTTTTACGCCCGTAAACTTTTATAAAGCGATACGCACTTTTCGAGCCTGTTAATGATCGTGAAAAAATCGTAACTCGACGGAAACGTATTAAAGATCACGAGAAAGAAATTGAAGTTCGTGTCCGTGGGGGGAGCCCCGGATATAAGGAGGATAAAAAAGAATACGAGAGAAAAACACGCCGCAATTGAGGACGGTAAAGCGAATAAACTTGACGGTAAAAAAGGGCTGTGTACCGGTGTACCATTCATAAATCACTGGTGATCCCAATAAAGCCACCGCGTCAGAAGAACCAGGTGTCTCTTCCTGGTTAATCTCGCTCGGTACAAAACCCGGTCTCGCTTTTCTTCTTTCCATTTTCTTTTTATTTCAATTTACGCTCCTTTTTACTCTTCGCCGTTTCAAGGATTACTTCCACGTCTCTCCGACGATTTGACGCAACATTTTTGCGGATCAGGTGCGTATAATGAGAGCTAAGATTTCAAGAAAAATAATGGCCATGATATTTTTCAGATTTTTTTACATATATCTATGTATAGCTATGGATTGAACGTTATTGGAATCGATTTCCGCCCGATCGCGTGTAACTCACGGCCTTATCCGAAACTTGGTAAAAGGATTGTTATTCCGTGGTGACTATGAGAGAGCATCGACTCTTATACCGTCGTCTCTCTATACGTCGTATTATCCATCTTGAATGATCGCCGTTTCGAGCCCCGGTCACGTTGACCGTTCGAACGTGACATTTTCCGGCTCTACGTTTCTCCTTCCCCTTCGTTTTCTCTCATTCCCCCCGACCCCATAACTCGATTCGTTGAGAAATTTCTCATCCGACATCCGTTTCTCCGACGAGTATCTTCTGTCGCGAATTTAAGTTCAAATGAACGTTATAACTTTTATTTTCGATCCTGCATAAAATTACGTCACGTACATTCTTCATATATAATTGGTTTCTCATTGGATGTTTCAAAACTTCACATTTATTTTGGTTAGGGATAAATTGGAGGTACAATACTCCTGACAAAAGTGACTTTTCCGTGATGAGTTATTAAAATTTAGTTTTTATTTTTATTGTTTAAACAATCAAAAAACAAAAATTTTAGACGAAGTTACTGACAGTAGAAAAAAATTATAAAAAAATAGGAAAATAACCTCATCGTTTTAATCTATTTTTACGTACTGTTAGAGAGGAAAAGTTGTTCTGTTGTCGTAAGTGGAAATTTCTGAAAAACTGTCAAGTACAAACTAATGAAATTTGGGACAAAAATTGTATATAGAATAATTAAATATCTTATGAAAAAATTTACACGTATATTTATAATTTATTATGATTTCGTTTTTCATGAATCTGCACAAGAAGCATTACAGTTCCATTATCAACGATCATGTGATGGTTACACAGCGCGCGCAAATTGTCATCGAAATCCGGTATAAACCAAATCATTTCTCCCTCTCCGAAATTAGTTTCCAATATCGGTTACGATTATTTCGAGTCAGTATGATAGGAATAAGAGTCTAGAAATAAAGTCACCCCGCCTCAACAATACCATCTACAATTTAATTTGACTTCTCTTACTCATATAGGGGCAAAACCAAAGGCCAGTACCCTTGCGTTAAATATTAACAAAAAATTCAATAAATAAAGGAATAAATAAAAGAAAAGAAAAATATTACAACTAGTCAAATTCGCAGCTTTTTATCACCATTTCGAATTATCTCCAGTACACCCTTAATCGATTTATGTAACAAATTTCAGTCGGGAAATTGATCCCTTAGCATTCGCAGTGTGTTCCGTCAACATCTTTGTCAATAATTTACGTTGGTGCTCGAAACTTCAGAACTACAATGATTGCTTAAACGGAATTTGAGTGTCTCTCGTCTCTCGCTCCATTGATTATCTATCAACTTTGTTGGTTAATCGTAAGGAGCAATCGAGTCAAAGCAGCTAACGTTATTTCACGGCTGGCAAGCGATTACGTTTACGTGGATGAAGAACTTGAACAGTGCTTAACGAAAGTTCCGTCACACGTGAAAGAGTGTTACCGTTACCGGTTAACAACTTGGAGAAACTATCCAAATTGGAATGCATTTCTTGCGGTGTAACGTTTTGTTCTCGGCAGACAGATACGGTTAAGTAGATACGCACCGCGCACCGCGAGCCGATGAAATCCTTCTCAATGGACGAAGTTTCGATGTTAAGGCACGAAGGAGTCTCCCTGAGGATCGTTACGACGTGACGCAGCGCGATTACACCGCCACCTTGATATCAACCCGAGCGAACGTTTGAATATCGGTTTTTGCGGTTGAATGTCCGCCGAGCCATTTCACCCTTTTTTCCGTCTCCCCCGATTGCGAGAGATCTAACAAGTTCCCAGAAATGCAAATTGAACGAAAAGTTTGGATGTTTTAAGTACAATTATATGTACAATTGGCCCTTAAAAAATAACGATGTGCATATAAGCATCGAGTAAAAAATGTTTCTACATTTTTGTAAAGACTTTTATTGGACATTCCTTGGTTAGTCGTGTACATACGTTTTCCGCGATGAATGGTAACAAAATAACTTTTCTCGAAAGATATTTCGCTCTCATGAGGCACGCGTGCTCTCGGGAACACATATGTACAAGCCGGTATACGCGAAGGGTGAATACATCCTCTCGTACGTCGCCAATTTTCATTCCTCGTTTTCTTTTGTATTTTTTTCTTCTTCTTCTTTTTTTAGGGCAAATAATCCCAAGCTGTGCATAGCTCTGCAAGACTAAAGTATTTTCATGGTGGAATTGCGCGTCTTTTATGCAGTACGTACCGTCTGGAATATTTTTCAAAGAAATAATAAAAAAAGTATTATACAAAAAGAGGGACTTGTAAGAGAGTGAATGTGGAGCGAGAGGAAGCAGACTTTCGTCGGGAAAGCTCGACGTTTTGTCTGCGGGAAAATGTAACGAGGATATTGTTTCAGTGGCTCGTATTTCGCACGGAAAATTTACTTCAACGAAAAATATTTCTCGCACAAAAGATTGTTTCCATCGTGTACGAACCGATTCATGATTTATTCCGGCAGATGTGCTTGTACTCGAGCGACGCGAGGCATGCACGACAAGTGAAAATATTCCGCGGTTCCCAAGCTCTAATTCACACCGGTGCAGGAATTAATAAACAGAGAGAGGGAGAGAGAGAGAGAGAAATGCGATAGGTGGTGTTGGTGGTAAATTAGGGGTAGCCGGAGCACGACTGCTTCACCGTCGACGACCGAGAACAGTAACAAAGACTTTTTTGTTTGGCATCCCGGCGGGCTTCGCATTCTTTCAGCAACGTTTTGAATGCATGCGGCGTAATGATTTCTGGTGCATTCAACATTTGCTCCACGAGCTTTTCACGCTCCTTTTCCCGCTCGAAGTCGTTGCAGCGGATTCTCTCGTTCGCCTCGTTCTCTCGGCGTCTCATCTCCGCCCGGTATTCTTGCAGAGCTTTCAATTCTTGACCGTAACGCAGAGCATTCTCTCGTCTCCTTGTTTCCGATTCAGCCTCGAGCGTAGCCTTCGCTTCCGCTTCCTTCTTCCACAATTCTTTATCCATCGCGATCTGCTTATTTTTCTCCTCCTCGCACGCCTCTTTATCCCGCAACTGTTGCTCCCGACCTTCGTGAAACTCCCGGAGCATACGCTCCCGTTTTTCTCGCGACTCACGGTCCACCCGTTCCTGATTCGCCTCCACGGCTCTCGCCGTTGCCGCGACAATTGCCTCGATCTCCGCGTTCCTACGCTCTTCCGCCTCACGGAATTCCACGAGGCTCTCCGTGTAAGCCGCAATCTCCTCCCGCAGACGAGCCGTCGATTCCTTCATCTCGGCGCGCTCTCGCAACGATTCGGCTTCACCGAGGATTTCCATCGCTCTGTCCATCTCCGCGTTTTCCCGTGCTCTCGCCTCGATATACTTCTTCTGTTCGGATATCTGCTCCTCAAGTTCCCTCAAATATTTCACTCTCTTTTCTCTCGCTTTAGCCGGATCCTCCAATCTTTCTTGGCTCTCATCTTCCAACTGTTTCTCCGCAAGTCCTCGCTCCTCCTCCTGGATTCTCTTCTTCTCCTCGCCGAAAGCTAATTTACCGGCTATCTGTTTCTCCAGCGTCTCCCCTATCGACTTTCCTGAAGCCATGCGTCGTCTCTCGTTCGCCACCTCGCGCTCCTTCATCGCCTCGACTTCCCTCATCGCTAGGTCGTTCCACAGCGCGTCCACCTCCCTCTCGGCCTCCCGTCTCGCCGCGTTCTCCGCCATTAGACCGAGATTCGAGTATTTTGTCTCCAGAGCCATTCTACGGGAGAATCTTTCTCTCACCTCCGGACACTGGTCGAGATATTGTCGCATACGTTTTTCCTTAACCGTAGCAAGCCGCAAATCCTCCGTCCGCTTTCTCAGCTCCGCCGCACGTCGACGCGTCTCCTCGATTTGCAATTCCGCACCTCGCTGCGCTTGATCGATGACTTCCCACAGCAGACGCTTCTCCTCCTCGAGCAACATCGACCTCAGTTTTTCTCTTCGAGCGTTGATGCCTGCTTCGTACTCCGTTACACCTTCGGGAACAGAAAATTGATTAAAAAAGAACTCGAAAACAGAAACTCGTTCAAAAACTACTACGTGCTTTTACAAAGTCGAAACAGATTTTAAATTGAAAGGTAACTTTTTGTGATTTATGTTCAACATTCGTTCCATTGATTACGTGCGATCGCTTTTGATATATTTGATTCATCATTCAATTTGTTTCTTCAATGATTGTAAAAAAAAAATTGGCCACATCGAATTATTGAGACGTAATTTTTTTTAAATTTACAATGTTTTTTTTTGTTAATAATAACCGAGTAGTGTGCGCTGCGGCTTTAGCATGTATTTTAGGACTTTTACTAATTAGTACTAATTACTAGAAAATTATTTAGTATTATTTTTCTTTGAATATGATTGTTGAGAATTATTAAGGTAGTTCTGTAGTTTTTTCGATTTCTTAGGATTTTCTTGAAAATTTGCACAAGCCTTCTTTGATGTGACTTACATACGTGTACCAAATTTCAAGAGGGTTTGCCACGTAGATTTTGAGATATTTATTGTTGAAAATCGCAATTTTTATTTCTCTCTCATAAGAGCCCATGTTAAATTTGCGATTTTCAATCCTTAATATCT
>JAPYYX010003668.1:0-10918 GCA_030522605.1 Cremastinae sp. B BG-2022a | reverse complement strand
CTTCGAAAAAATCACTTCATTTTCCTCGATATAAAAAAAACTATGCATCGAAAAAAAAATCCTTCGATCAAGGACTGCGTTTTGATATAAAAAAAAAGTATGCAAAAGTTCAAGTAAATCGATCGACTCGTGTTTGAGATATCGTGGTTACCGATATTGAAAGAGCTGTTCCGAGAAACTTCTGACTAGACGTAAACCCTTGAAGGGCTTAAAATAAAAAAATTATGAAACATAGTTAAAAATATACCTTCCACTATGAAACAAAAGACAGAGCGAAACCTGCAATCGTTTTCTCAAAAAAAAAATTAACGAAATCTCGCCTTTTTTTCGGCCGACGACTAGACATGTAACCCCTTGAACGTTTCAGTTTTATTTATTTAAATTTCAAATTTTCGAAGAATAATTATTCTTCGAAAACTTATAATTTTTTATTTTATTTGTTTTTATGATTATTTTATTTTGACTTTAAACATTTTTTTAATGTCATCCAGTTTTCAATTTTTTATTGTTATTTTTTCAAAAGTGTTTATTTTATTTATTATGCGATTAAAAATCATTATGTGTGAGTAATATTATGATAAATTTTTCCTATTAAAAAAAGAAAATTTGTTTGTTATTTTGAAGAAATTGGCGACATATGCGAAATTTGCGAATCCTTCGACAACTGCTGTCGCGATGTACAGACCAAATTTGCTGCGCTCTATTTCCCGCTCATATCGACTTTACCCTCTTTTATTACCGCATAATTTAACATTTAAAATGTTATCATAAAAAAAGACAAAAATTAAAAGACCCCATTAATAATTTCATACGAATTGCATCCACTTTTTTCGATCGTGAACAAAATATCAAAAAAATTTTATTTTTCGAAAAAAATGTTCACAACAAAATATTTGGAGAAAAAATAATTCAGGTGAAATATAAAAATATCGATTGATTCGAAAGTATAGGATTCGACGATTATCGAGAGCGTACTCGAGAAAGTTTGACTCTGCGCTGGTACACGAGGGGCTCAAAAAAGCGAGTGGACGAAAAGAAAAGAAGAGAGAAAATAAAAGAATAATCGGGATATCGATACTCGAGCCATTGATTTCCGGAGGAGTCGCATTGCTGCGGGTCATTGATACCCGATCGACCGTTCAATCGCTAATACACGTTCAATTCCCCGAGAAAAAAAAAATATCCGAGAACACATTTCTATATTTTTCACAAATTTTTTTTTTCTCACAGTCATTGATGCGAAATCTCGAAAATTCGCTGACTCAAGACAGTTTAATGATCGATGAATTTTTCATGAGTCAAAATCCAACTTCTTCCATTCTCGAATCTCTAGAAAAATTCACCACAGCACGAAAATTCAGTCTCATTTTTTTTTTATCTTGAACTCTCGATGCGGGAAACCGTGAGAGTTTCGGCTCCGTTTCATCAGCGGCCTCTTTGGGAATAATATAAAGTCACATTTATTACGTAAAATGTAATCAGTATATATTTTTGGACCCTACACGTAGAGTTTCGGGGGAACGTTTTACGCTCGTTTAATACCGTGTGACATCTCGACGGTTCTCTTCGCGATGATCGAACTAGAGCGGCTTTTTCTTATAATTAGTAATAATTATATTAAATTAAATCAGACCCAGTGTCTCATGACGATAATCTCATGAAGGCGTTATTTTTCCAGGAGTCACTTCTCGAAGGTTTCTGTTAGCTTTCCTCACGTCAATTAAGTCCTCAAACGTCGCCGAGAAATGCTGCGGGGTGAGAAATCTTTGAACGAAGTTGATTTTAAATCGTGCATAATTTTTAATATGTAGTCTTGATATAATATTTAATTCTTAACTTAAATTTATTTTAGTAATTTTGTTTTTTAATGAAATCAAATTACCGATTTCAAGGGTTTAAATATGCTGAATCTTTTGGTTTTTAATCACAATTAAAGGAAAGAAACAAGATTTTCAGTTGAAATAAAATTTTCATGAGCAAAAAAAAAATTTTTTAGCGGTCAAAATGGGGTACGTCTCGAAAAAGTACAAAAAATTTTTTTTTTTTCATAATTTGTTAAGCTATTTTTAGCTTTGATGTCTCATTTCAAGTAATTAATTAATCATTGATTTTAATTTTTGCTTAAATGTGTTTCATTACCAAAGAAAATTCTTTTTGGACCTGCTATGTTAATTGATTTTTAGCGTTAGTTTTTGTTTAAATGTGTTTTTAAATCACCAAATATAATGTTCGTAGCAAAAAAAAAACTATATATGATATTAAATTTTATCAAATTTTGAAATATTGGAACTTTTGACCAAATTTTTGGGGTTCCCCATTTTGCCCCCTCCCCCTTCCGAATTATTTATTTATTTGTTTTTTTTTTGATAGAATATTTTTTAATAGACAGAATTTGTGTTTTTACATGGGATAAAAGTGATATTTATATTTTTAATTTACTGAATTTTTTTGAAGTTTTTTTGAGTCTTAAATTTATTTATTTTTTGCGAGACATTTTTGACAACTTTCTCATTGGATTCCTTTGGGTAAAATTCTTTCTCGATTTCCTTTGTCCGCATGGGACAAAAATTATGCAGATCGAATCATCGATTCGGAGCCAGCGTTGAGAAATCGTCCGGATGCACGGGCCGAACGGAGAAGAATCGAGAATAAGTCGTTTTCCAGCGGGGAGTCGGTTTGCTTCGGCATTCGAGCTCGATGGAGCAGATCGCGTCCTGCCAGGCTCAGTCAGCAGGAAGTTCCTGCACGGAAGCGAGCAACAAGTGGCTCCCACAGTTAAATTACGTCAGTTTTTTCTCGATCGCGTTACTTTTTGGCCAATTTTCGATACGATACTTTTGATGGAAAAATTCTTTATTTAAATATGAGAAAACGTTGTCGAACTGAAAAAATTCATTCAAGGAGATTTTATCGAGAGTATCGACGTTAACAAATAAAAATCTTAATTTGAATTCAATTTAAATCAAATTGCCATTTGAAAAAAAGTGTACAACGATCTATTTTTCAGAAAATGAAATTTTGAAATATACGAATTTCATGCACAATCTTATGACGTGGTAATAATATCCTCGTATAATTGAAAGTCCAATTGAAAGTTCACTATAGAAGAGACAGGTATGATAAATTTTTTGATCTTCTCTTAAATAAAATATCCAATATTTTTTCAAAATCGCAAAAAATGCATGATAACGAACTATTTTTTGAAAAAAATGCAATTTCAGTACGAAAAAATGCGAAAATCTCTCGCAGCTGTCAACAAAGTCATGACGTCATGACTTAAATTAGCCGATGATGACGAAGTCAGTTGACCAACTCCGTCTTAAGGTATTTTCCTAGCGCGAAGGGGAGGGGGGGGGGGGGTAACGAAATTTTGATCTCGTTTTTTCTCATGTTCCAAATGGACTGAGCATTTCAGTTCGTTAGGAAAAGTTATTGCAAATCAATTTTAAAAAAACATACTCGAAATTCAAACCGATCCTACGTAAAGTTTATTTGTTATATAATAAACAAAATCATAAAAATTTTTGTCTTCAAATTTTTGTAAAAAAGTAATTGAAGCTTCTTTGATGTTATATAAAAATGTGTGCAAAGTTTCAATAATCTTCACCGACCGAGAAATCGGGATGTTGAGAAAAATGACGATTTTCAAGAATAAATATCTTGATTTTTAAGTCCATAACAGCCCCTGAAATTTCACACAGTTGTACATATGACATCAAAAGAAGTTTCTGCAAATTTTCAGTGAAATCTGAAGATAATTATTTCATGCAAGGAATACCTTAAACATTATTGTCCTCATAATTTTTTGAAAGCAATTTCCAGTGAAATATTCCAAAGTGTATATAGAAAACATTATAAAAACAAGTTTTCGAAAATTTTCTACACTGTCATTTGTCTGTTGAATGCTTTATCAACCTTCTTAAAATATCATAAAAATCCCTTATTTTTTATTTTCTATTCTCATTTTGTGAAATTCTGCACAATTCCATTCATCAAATGGAAAATTCTATCAATGAAAATAAAATTCGACCAATGAATACCTGATTAACTTCACCTTGAAAATAATTCTGATACAATATTCACAAAATGCTAAAAATTCGACTTAAAAAATTTCTCTATCTCAAATATTCTATCAATATACTCCAAAGCAACATATTTCAAACATCTTACAAGTTTAACAAAAAATTTCACAGGTGTAAACTCATGCGAAAACAAATACTCATAAAATGCTAAAAATTCGACTCAAAAAATTTCTCTATCTCAAATATTCTATCAATATACTCCAAAGCAACATATTTTAAACCTTTTACAAGTTGAACAAAAAATATCACAGGTGTAAACTCATGCGAAAACAAATAACTACAGTGATCAATCGATTTAAAAGCAAAAAAAAAACACATTTTTTTTCTCCTGGTCTTCAATTTCAAAGATATAGAAAGAACACAGCGAAGCCCTTGCGTGTTCAAAAAGCTCCTCGGGCTCGTTCATCTTTCTCATTTCTTCCTTTTATTCTTCCGCGCCGGCGAATCGTGAACTTTCGAAGCGAAATGTTTTCTGTTTTTCGTTCACTTTTTTTCAACTTTTTCTCTCTCTCTCCTCCTTCATATTTTTTTATCCCATTCATTTTTACTCGCGGTCCGACGGAATGCTTCGTTCCTTTTTTTGATTTTTTTTTCGCGGACTATTCTCGTTTTCGCGCGCTCCGAGAGCGGCAAAAGCCGATTCGAGGAATGTCCGCGGTGAGATTAGTTACACGCGCGACATTCAACATCCCTTTTATTCCCCGCGGTTGCTGTTATAAAACGTGTATTCGTATGCAAATTTACGCGCGAGAGGTTTTTCTCCTCTTCGGGGCTCTTTTCCTCGCGCTACCAAGTACACATGCTCCGTCAATTTTGCACCAGGATGACACACATTGAATTTCTGAAGAAAAGTCCCCGCGAGCCTCTCTCTCTCTCTCTCTCGCTGCTGACGGAAGAGAGCGAGGCGAAACGCGAAAGTCTCGAGAATCCTCCTTTTTCTCTTTATTTTTCATTTTTTTTTCCCTCGGACGTGTGCGCGCATAATTCTTCAACGATTCTTTCGACCGTGTACCGAATGTATTGAAAGAAATATGCGAAACGCGAGCGACTGATTTCTGAAGGTAAAAAAAAAATTCAGAAAAAAGATGAAAAATGCCTCGGGCGATGTTTTGATTCCTCGTTGTAAATAGCAAACACACCTGTCAACCTCTCTTTTTTTTCATTCATTTTATTCATTTTATTCATTTTATTTTTTAGAATTTTCGATATTTAAAAAAAAAATTTTTTAAATATTTTTTGCTTCAGGCGTTTGCTATCTGAGATATTATTTTTTTATGATATTTTCCTCTCTCTCGTAATTTTTATTTCACGAAGAAGCGCACGAGTCTCCGTGCTCCAAGACAATGCGGCAAAGAAGCCATTCACGAACTGGCAAATTAATATATCCGCTTTTTAATCCCAATGTATGAGGTTAATTCGAGACGAGGGAGACGAGAAAGTGATGGAGAAAGATGGATAGAGGAGGAATAAGACGAAACGTGCGAGGGCCACGCGACAGGAAGACACTCTTGACCGCCGACAAGCAAAGTGGACGAGAAGTCAAAGAATGCGAGAGGATGAAACAAAAAATAAAAATGAATGAAAATAAAGGAGAAAGAAAGAGAAAAAGAGAGAGAGATAAAAAAAATGAGAGAGAGAGAGCGAAAAAAAAGAAACGACTCGTTTCTGCTTCAGTGTCAATCCTCTGGTCTTCTTGTGAATGGACGCAATAAACACGCAATTATGCCACGAAACGAGAGAGGAGACTCTCCGCGTCTTGCAGGAATAATTATAATTAATCAGGCAACCTCGAACTGTCGCAATACGTCGGGTAACAAAAGCTAAATCCACTTCAGGCTGCGTGGAGAATTATAAAATGACATTTTTTGAATAATTTTTGTTTATTTTGGAAGTTCACTTTTAAATTGATGCTCTTCGTTATTTTTCTGCCTCCGGTACATGCATACGAATTTGAGAAATTTATTTATTTAGAAATAAATATGGCGTTCGTTAAATCCTTCAATATAGTTTATTTACAATCCTTTATTTACTATTTTGGGGATTAATTCATAAATTGACACGCTTCCACTTTTTTTGCCTCCGTTACAATAGCTAACAAATTTGAGAAATTTATTTATTTATCTATTTATTAGACATTAGAGATTATTTATTTATTATTTTGGAGATTCACTCACAAATCGACAATGTCTTTCTTTCTTTTCTGCCTTCGTTGCGTGTAAATAAATTTAAAAAATTTATATTTATTCAGAAACAAACATCCCATTCGTAAAAGCCAAAATATTATCAGAAAATTTTATTTGATTATAATTCCATTTAAAAACTATAAGAATATTTTTTAATAAAGGAAACAAAAAAGTTTGTATAAAATGAGAAAGAAAAACGAATCTTGTGCAAAATTGAAGATAAGGGAAGGTGCGGTAATGCCCGGATTTAGCCAGAGCAAGAGAGAAACGAGCGAAGAATCGTCACGTACGTATTTCTCGCTAAATGAGAATATGTATGTATGTATGTATTCATACATATATAATATATATATCTACATAAGTAAAAAAAATAGAGAGAAGCTCGGTGTGTATCGTTTGAGTTTAAAAAGCATTAAATGGCCACTTGTTCCAAGCTCACTCGATTTCTTCTCGTGTGTACAAGCACGAGAATGATGGAAGAGTTGGTACACGCCTGACAAGAAAAAAGAGAAAAAAACGCATGTTGAGACATAAATTATATTATAAAAGAAAATTTGAAAAGAAACAAAAAATTGCATGAAAAGAATAAGAGATAATAATACATACGCAAATGTAAAATATAAGAATTAATAAATAAATGAAAAAAGTGTAAAAAAAAATTTTTTTAATTTTCAATTAAAAAACAAGAGTGAAAGGAAAAAAAGTAATCGAAAATTTAAGGAGGTCCTTTTGCCGCTATTGTTAAATAAAAAATATTAGATCATACCGTAAATTAATTTGTTTCTGATAATTTAAGTTTTAATTTATGCCCCTGTGAAGTTTTGACCATACTTTACGGTGCAATTGATTGAAAAAAAAATTTTTCTTAAATTTTAGTATTTGTATAGAATCTTACGAGGAAGGAAACCCTTGACATTTTTTTCGAATTATACTACTATTCATTGATTAGATGAGATAAAAAAACTGAAAAATAGTTGTTTTAAATATTCAGGTTTCTCTTTTTGCACTAAAATTTATGTTGTCGTGAAATTTACTGAGAAATTGATGTTAGAAAACCACAAAAATTTTCCAGTAACCTAGATTAGAACAGCGTCAAAACACTTGTGAACGTTGCACAAGCGCGTGACTTCAGAGCATTGAATGTGAATTTGTAAATTACACAAACTAACTTTCGTATTTAATTTTTTTTTTAAATATTTTTTCAAAATTAGGATTATAAATGCTTCATATGCTACTTGTTTTGTAATTCTATGAATTTTTATGATTTTTTATTTTAATTTGTTAAAATTGACTACGGCAGTTGATTTGACTCAACTAAAGCGAAAGGATCTTCTTAAAGACCAAAAAATTATCAAAGGAGACAACGTTAGATAAATACTAATATGTAAGCGCGATAACACGGCCGCGTACACGCGTCAATTGTCAGCGTACTCGCGTGCAAGTGCGTCTCCGACGGTCGGGCAGACGGCGTTTGCGTGCGTAATCGCATTTCCTCGAGCTTATTTCTCGCCCACTCGCCGCTCGTAACGCATCTTATGTACCCTCGTTCATTTTATTGTTACAATATAATGCAACGTATCCACTGGTTTATCATTGAGTCGAGAGGTTAGATTTTCTATGTGAGCAACAAATATACATTTGAAATATATCAACAATTGTGGAAAATATTTTTCTAAACAAATTTTTGAAAACAAAAAAATTATGTAAATTATTCAAAAATTGCAATTTTTATGTCAGATCTTTGACAAAAATAAAGTATTTTAATAAAATGAAAAATAATAGAAAAGGGAAAACTTCATTTCGTCTGTAAATTTTGGAAAACACCAAAATTCAGTAAATTTCTCAAAAATTGGAATTTATTTTATCTCAAAGATCTTCGATAAAGATGGAATATTTTCATAAGTTGATACGAATAATTGAATAATCAAAAACTTGATTTCGTCCCTGAGAAATAAAAAATGTTTTTCTCAGAAAATTTTCAAAAATTAAAAAATTCATATAAATTATTCAAAAATTGTAATTTTTAATAAATTAGATAGTATAATATAATATGTATAAATAAAATCTTCTCTGGAATGACGTAATTATATGCTTTTGAAAAATTTACAAAAAAACAAAGCGTGGGACCAAAAATTTGAAGTACGCGAAAAATGAAGTGCGATCAAGCGAACTTCGCGTCTCGAAATATTTTTTTCTCACATTCTTTTTTTTCGTATAAATCCAAAAATACAGTAGCCTGCACTATATGGATCTGGGGAGAGAACAAATATAAGTGCTCCGTGAGTGAAATTTACGTACGCGGTAAATACGGGGAATCGTCGAAATGTAAAGTCACCCTTCGATGGCACGGGTACCGTGACTAATCGATGAGTACACGCTCGGTCTCGTTCGATCAAAACGAATTCACCACCGTCCGCGATCTCTCTTCCTACAACGCCACTCCACGCGAAAATTCTCCTCTCGCTTTTCCCCTCTCAAAACAAACCATACTCCATTGTTCCCCGACGCAATATAAATAACGCTAAAAAGAGCGAAGATTAATCGATCCTTCGATTTTTCATATTTTCAACCTCATTCGAGGCAGTCAGATAACATGTTTTTTTATCCTTGTTCAATCTTTATTCACATTTTTAATGAAGCGTTGAAAAATTTTATCAAAAAGTGTTTTTTTTTTAAATTAAAATTTTTGAAATTTTTTAATTAAAATTTTTTTTTAATTTTACCCATTTTTGACTTTTTTGGAAACTGAAATCAAAATTTTATTTCGAAATTTTTTTTTAATTATTAATTTCGTTTCATTTAAAATGAATCGTTTAATTTTTCATATTTTTATGTTATTATACAAAATAATAATATATCTATAAATTTTTGTAAAAATTAAAAAAAAATCATTTTGAAACGATTTCGATATGTTTGTACTTATTTAAAATCCCGATGCAATTTTCTTCCAAATGCAAAATATGACGTCGAATATTATGAAGTGTGGGTCGAGAACAAAAATGGCGCTGTTCGCGTACTTCGTGCAAAATCTAAACTGTTTACAGATCACGTGACATCGGGGAAGGGTGTCCGGGGGAAGATTAAACAGAAGCGTCGTTTGTTATAACGATAGCCTGTAGGCTTCTCTCGCGAGTGTGCGCGCTCTCGCCCGTGTGTGCTATTGCGCCTTTAAAACGCGCCAAGTGTGCGGCGAACCGTAAGGAGTTGGGGTTTCCCATGACGACTTTAATTTGTCCCCGCACACGCGTGATCGTGTCTCCGAAAGGGCTCAATCGAAGGGACGAGCCTTGGACGAGCGATTATATTTAAGGTGTTACGGAACATGAGCGACTGTGATCAGAATGTGATAAAATTTTGTCAGGATGTTCTTTAACATAAAATACGTGAACATGATTTTTTTCAAAATTTTTATTTACATAGTTTTCGAGTTATCGAAAGAGAAAATTGTCCCTTTTCTATGAATATAGTTATAGACTCCATGCATAACAACGGATATGTTTTCTTCATAATAACTCAATATCTACGTACATGAATATTTTTTGGGAATTTATATCCGTTTATTTGAAAATAACAAACATTGTTTTCATTTTTTATTCAGTTTTGATCATTTTTCGATTCCCTATCTGTTTTATGTGGTTCTTGCGTATCTCACGTTAAAATTATTTTGAAAGATTCCTATATAAAATTTGCATTATAGCGAGAAAAATACAATACGCGACTTTTGCCTAAATTTGTACGCAATTCACCTTCTAGAAGTTGAGATATTTATTTTTGAAAATCACAACTTTTCGCAATCCTCATAAGAACTTTTGTACAATTAATATTCTCGACTTCTATATGGTGAAGCTTCTAGAAATTTTGCACACTGTCCAGTCTAAGGTCAAAGAACGTTAGCGCTAATTGTCAACGAATTGTCTTGAAAATAATTTCACTTGATGAAATTTTCCTTTACTTTACAACTCCAGTTGCTGATATGATTCACAAGTTCCGCAAAAACATCCTTAACATGAAATCGCTATGCAAACAATGCTAATCCAGAAAAAATCAGCTATCTTCCGATTTTTAATTCCCGATTCGGTTTGGATTTAGAAGACACAACTAGAAATTTCATCAGTACAAATGACTCGTTTAGAAAAAAATAAGAATTTAAACCAATTCCTGAGTACGATCATTCGTTCTGCTTCGTTTCGCTGATCACAAGTCCTTCGAACTTATTCATCCTTCTAGATTGAGAAGAAACCTGGCATCGTTGACGATCAGGTCCGTTCGAAAACGATGAATGAATTCTAGAGTCCATACCAGGAGTCCTAATATAGTGTACAAAAATGGTCAGGACTACTAATATTCCTTTGGGTGTGCCGATTTCCCATAGATGGCACTTACCTTTAACTATTCGTTGGTTAGTAGTAAAACTGGTCCAAAACTGGACCAAAAAAGTGGTTCACACAATTCTTGATATTGGTAAGAGGAGAACTGACTTAAAAGACCTTGTCCGTATGCTGTAAAACATCTAGAAGATGATAATAATGATTAGTTATGACAACACACAAAAAGTTTTAGTAAAATCAGCCATACTATAATAGGATTTAACATACTTTTGGCTCTGCGCGAAAACGCAGGTTCCGGCAATATAGAGCCCTTCTCAGGTGATCA
>JAPYYX010003667.1:0-10035 GCA_030522605.1 Cremastinae sp. B BG-2022a | reverse complement strand
ACGAACAAAACAAAAAAAAATTCATCCAGATCGGTCCAGGCGTTCGGAAGTGATGAGGTTACATACATGCGCCAATTCATTTTTATATATATAGATACTAAAAAGCAATGTAGTATTTTATCAAATTTAAAAAAAAAAAAAAATTTTATCGTAGTTTGTTAAATCGTAAATGTTATTTTTTTATTTGTGTTAAAAATTTGTGCTTGAAATTCAATGAAATTTAAACAGGAAATAAATAAATGTAGAATATTCAGCATTAAATATGAATGTGGATTCGAATTTATCTTTATATTTTATACAAAAAAGCACTACTGAAGTATTTTATCAAATTTTCTAAGAAAAAAGAAATAAAAATTTTTATTGTAGTTTATTAAATCGCAATGTTATTTTTTTATTTTTGTATTAAAAATTCGTGCTTGGAATTCAATGAAATTTAAACAGGAAATAAATAAATGTAGAATATTCAGCATTAATAATAAATATCAAGAATTCGAATTTATCTTTATATTCGGTACTAAAATGCACTATTGTACTACTTTATCAAATTTTCTGCATATGGATTTAGTTTAAGGTTGATTACATACCTACTGCGCATCCGTAATATCCATAGGACACACCAGAAGGATCAATCATGTACATTGCAGGACCTTCAAGCTCATCCCAAGCTCCAAGGATAACCGAGCAGCCGTAAGGCCTCACAGCAGAGTACAGAGTATACGCGTGCATGTACATGGCAACCCGGTCATTTAAATATTTAACTGGTATGCCAATTCCATACTGAGAACGATAACTAGCGGCCTCTGATCTTGCAGTTTCGGCTATCTGTCTGGAATCCGAGATTAAACCGGATGCGGCCATTCCTACGTGTTCATCAATGTTCATGATCCTTTTGTTGGCTCCTGCCTCGTAAAGTTTTGACGTTACAAGCTTCTCCACTGCAAAGACAACTCCGTCTTTCCCTCGAAGACCAATCACAGTCCTGAAATTTTATTCTCGTCATTGAACAGTTAATTAATTTCTTTCAAGAAAAAATATGCAGCAAAGAAATTATTGTAATCGGCTCAGAGCAAACTCTTCGAGTCTCTTTACGAGGTCCATAAATTTCTTTTTAAATTAATTAAAATAATGATATTATGTTATATATTCTCACCCGCTGTTTTCAACCGCTTTCTGTGCATATTCTACTTGAAAAACACGTCCGTCCGGTGAAAATTGTGATGCCGAAAGATCATACTGAAAAAGTGAGAGGTTAGCTCGGCTCTGAAATATTTACGGATCCAAGTGACAGATAGAAACAAGAAAAATCAGCGAATACTTCTTACCCCGGTCCCGATCGAACTCATCTCGATGAGATATTTTACTGAAAAATTGCTCCTGTCGTACAAGAGAAAAAACAATTGTTTTTGTGTACGCTGTGCGGCGTGAATAGGCGAAAATCAAAATTACAATTGTCACAGCAACCACGAACTTGCGAAACGAGCGGAGGAGCGAACGCGCCTCTGACGGAGCGAACGCGACTCGTCGCATTGACGGCAGATGGCGTTTCGCGAATTGGCGGGAAATTCAAAATTCGGTTCACGATGTTCCACGACTAATCTCCCAATCGGACACTTCTCTCATATGCAAATGAAACTACAAATTTTACGTTCTTCTCAACGTTATTGTTAATGTTTTATTGTTAAATAAACCACAAAAATGTACAATAATAGTATTATATAGCGTCCACCATTTTATAGGCGACAGTCGATTCTCGCATTAACACATCCAATAGTATGCTACAATTACCGTATTAACTATGTGTGATTCATCATGTAAAACTAATAACATTGAAAAAAAAAAGAGAAAAAAAAAAAAAAGAAAAAAAAAACGAAAAAAAAAAACGTTTCGAAACAAACGGCATTTTTAATTATTTATATTCATAGAATGACAGTAATAATAATCGTCGTAACTCTTAATAATCGTAATGATAATTATAATCATATAATAATCGTAATAATAATAATAGTCGCTACAATTATCGTATAGTGCAATTGTATAATTATACATACATATACATGCGCATAGTGTATACATATATTACATACATATATATGTATGTATATTGTTAGGTTTTGTTTTTCATTTTTACTAATTATAAGAGACTTCTTTTCGGTATATTCATCAATTCTTCTCTCTTTCTCGCTCACATCCAACCGCTCGGTTCAACGCACTCGCGAATTCATTCATTCTCACTTTTGTTCCTTCCTCCTCCTCTTTCTTCTCGTTTTAATTTTCATCATTTCTTCCATCTCGTTTTCGGTCCTCCCCTCGTGTCCGAGTATCAGACGTGTAGGCTTCATTTTTTCTCCTTTATTTCTGTTTTTCTTTTGTTTACACTTATAGCCGCGTTTCGTTCCCTCTCGTCGAGTTTCCCCTCCCTCACCGTCGCGTTGATCGTCTCATTTTTGTTTTTTTTTCTTCTCGCAATTTTATTTATTTATTTTTTTCATTAATATTAAACTTTTTTTTTTCTTTAATCGCATTAGCCCTTACGCCTCAACAATTTTCCTATTATCATACACTCACGAGTTTACAACGCTAATACGGATCGAAATGTTTCTTGTCGTCGATCAACGAAATTTTTTTCCCCCCTCGCACGTTTCTTCTTCATTCCACCTTGACTCGCCCCTTCATCTAGATCTCCTCCTCGTCGTTTCTACTTTATGATATAATGCGTTAATTATTATAGGTTGTGACGTCCGAAAATTGGCTTTTAGCGCTCTTTTATCACACGTATATCCATATATATACATTAACAAATATATCATATAGATATACATATGTATAAGGTTTTGTTTACGTTCTCTCTCAATGCGAGATACAAGCGGTGTTCTCGAAAAGCCCACAAGCTCGATCGCGTGCACAATTTTTGCTCTCTTCGTTTTTATCTGTGACATTTTGTCTGCTTGTTTTTTCCTTCGCCGAGCACCCTCCACGAGTCGCGTCGTTTCCACGATAGCGGTCGCTTTTGTTCGAGATTCTATTTGTCTCTCATCTTCCAGCGCAATTGTTCGTCACTCCGACAAATGGCACCTCTTGTCACGTCGAGAATAAGCGTTTTCTCTTTTCTCTTCCTCCTGTTTTTTTGTTGTTGTTTTTTTTTGCTTTTTTTCTTGCTATTTTTTCTTCTCCACCTTCAGTCCTTCGGTTAACGCGTATCTTACAAAAGTCTTCTAGGCTACTCCGTATTTCCGGTGCGTTTAACCTAAGAGAACACTCTTTTCTAAAGGACTACGTGACGAAAGAAAAGCCGATGAATGCAACGATTACTCGTAACGGTTTAAATGTTTGAATTTTTTTAGGTTACACATGCTCGTTGCATGTTTTTTTGTTTCTCCGCGAGACGCACGTCGCGTGGATTCGAAAGTGAGAAGTAAACAAAGAGTTTTCAAGCAAGAGAATTTTTCTGCACATTCCCCTGGAATAAATGACGAAAAATAACACGTTCGGTACTTTTTTTTTTATCGAGACGAAGATAAAGGAATCTTTTTTTTCACGATCGGCAAACTGAGCTGTTTTCATCTCATCTTTTTTTTGCGTGTTCTAAACTACGCGTGTGATGTTCGGATGAAAGCGGAATTGGCGATCAGTAAAAACGTGTTTTTCATCTACGAGAATGTTTTTTTTTTGTTTTTTCTTAACGAGAGAGAGACAAACATCCGGAAAACTTAAATTAATTGTTCTTTCAAAGCGCAGTGAAAAATTCTTTTCCGGATTATTTCTTAGAGATTAGAACATTTTCTTTGTTTATATTTTTTTTTCTATACTTTTTTTTATGTTTTCTCTTCGTATATTTTTCTTGCTCATTATTTTTACTCAACGAGGTGAGTTTTTTTTTTCTGACATGGATTTTATTCCTGTCTTGAATTTTCCTAGGACTGTACAATTTTCTCTCTCTCTCTTTCTTTGTTTACACGACACTTTTCGTTCAGTCGCTTCGCAGAAAAAAATGATAAAGCTCTCGTGCTGCATCGAATAAACGTCTCACGCATCAAGCGATCAATTTCGCTCAAAATTACACGATCAGTGTCTTCATTTAAATTTCATTTCACTCGTGTGTATGTCCGAGCCATTTCGTACGAAAGAAAATTCATTTTCAACGGTAATAACCTCAATTAATTTTTTCAGCGACTAATTATTTTAAACCATAATTAAGTCAAATTTTAAAAAAATTCAGTGGCATTTTTTTAAGTCGTGGATCTAAATTTTTTTTTTACGAAAAGAATTTTCTCTCGCGCGAAATATTTCGTATATAAATAATCGTATTTATACAACACTCGTCTCGTGGCACTAAAAACACCTTATTCTAAAGTTTTCTCATTTTTTTAAAATCTCTTACTCCAGAACGAACTTTCACACAGTGGAGACCAGGACAGAGACCAATTTTCGATAATCCTGTTTTGGAAATCCGTCGATGTTGCAACGAAATGTTATCTCAGGGAGTAAAAGCGAAATAGTGAAAATGAGAAAAAAAATTATGGAGCTTGGTCGTGATGAATTTTTCGATTCGCTACAAGGAAAAGAATGAAATATCGTGCGCGACGGATTTTCGTGACGATCGATACAGGGTTCATTTCCGTTGTACGAAAATTCGTCCGTTTTTCTCGCGAAAGGAGAAATTTCGTTTCTTCTTTTTATGACTGGCGAAAATTTTCGTCTCTCTCTCTTCGCAACATTGATTTATTTACATATGCACAGTCACTCATTCAACCACGCGACTCGCACACCCGATTGGATTTATTTTTTTTTTTTAGTTATCGATACGCGACGTCCGTCAAAATTGATTCGAAAATTCTCGAAAAATATTTTCAATTATCGGAAAAATATTCGCAGTCTCAAAAAATGAAGATAAAACAACGATTCGCCTAAAAGATTCTCGTTAAATTCTCAACCTAAAAGCATTCGCAGGATTAATTAATTCCGGATCAAAATTGACGTCGATCTCGTACCTCGTATCCAGTAATAGTTTTAAATCGTAATCGTTATCATTTATTTATTTTTTTGCTTTTTATAAACAATCATTACATTTACGTTTGTCCTAGGGTCGTTTTCTTTCCGCTTGTTCATTATTCGCTGATCTCCTTTAACGAGACTGGGATTCGAATGACGGCGAGGCAAGGAAAAAGAGTTGTTAAATTTCATGACATTGATGATGAAAATGCCAAGCAAGAGGTATACAGTATTTTTTTTCAGTGTCTTCGTCTACTCAATTTTTTCTCTATTTTATCTTCGTCGAACGAGTCACGTTCCCTCGTCCCGTTTCTCTTTACACAACAGCATTAATAATTATCGTTTATCGCTATTATCATTTAATATGAGTTTGCACACATACACGTATATGTACATACATATGTATATATGCTACTTCATCTGACCTGATATCGAGAGAATAATTCATTCATTAATTAATTCATCATTAATTATATTTATATATGTATACGTAAATTAAAAATTTATGTAAGTATTTATATATGGACTTTCAGTATTTTACATGGGAGAGAAAAATTTCCCACATTGGCTTCCGTAGGTGTAATGCATTCGCGATCGAGTGGCGTTCAAGCTTTTTTTTTAAAACTGTTTTATCTCTCGAATATTCGCGCTCTGTCTCGGTTTTCGTTCTTTCTTTTCCCTCGTCCGAACGCGTCCTCGTCATTTCGCAAGCAGGATTCGAAGAAAGCGAAAAATAAATAAATACGTTTCTCGCGTCAATTCGCAGGGTTGGAACTTTCGTGACTGTCCTGACGTTTCTTTCGATTTTCATTTGAAAATTAATTTCATTCGAGGAAGAATTTTACAAAGATGTTCGATTTTCGCTTCGAGTCAATGACGTTCGGTTTAACAATTTTCTTTTTGTTCATTTATTTTTATAATATAATTATGATAAATAAGCAACAATCTACGTTCAAGGCGCGCCATTGAAACTTCGTCTGTTTTTATTGCACTTGTCGATGCTCTCTGCGTGTGTGTTTTTTTCTCTTTCGCTTTTTTTTCTCGCATCTTCTTTTTTCATTATTCTCGTCTGCCTCGCAGCAAACTTCGAGCTTTTCTTCCCCGTCACATTTCTTTATTCCGAGTCTACTCTTTCTCACGTCCTGAAATTCGAAATAATCAACATTTACTTTGATCTTCCCTTTCGCGCCTCGGGACCCGAGGAATTATTCTCAAGGAGAGCGAGGACATTTTTTTGCTCAGGACAAAGTACTTCACGGCTCCTTTTTTTCACATGCGCAAAATTTTATTTTATCGATTAATCGTTATATACATCGAAAACAATGTTTTTTCTTTATCTACATAAAAATAGAAAAATTGCGATGGCATTGAATCGGAAAGGAACTCGAGGCTTTTCATAAAAAATGGGACTTTTCATTTAATTACGAGACTAAAAAGAAAAAGTTATCGAGACAAATTTCGTAATCCTGTATACAACGATTATTTCGTAAAATAGTATTTTTTTACATGGAGAAAAGAAGGAAAAAATTAATCAGGAGAATCGAATTTAAGGCTAGTTTTATTTTCTAATTTTTCCTGGGTGAACGTCACCCACTGAGGTCGTGAGCACGATCGGGGTGAGAAAAGGTCGCGGGAGAGAACAAGGGGGAACAAGCAGGCACCCTGATCTGACAGAAATTTGAATTTCGCTCGACATACTTTACACAAACATCGTCTTAAACTTAAAAGTATTTAAATTATTCTACGTTTCGTTTTTTTTCCCGTCATGATGACTCCGATCTGGAGAATTGAATGGAGAAAAATCGTCAACTTCCAAGTCGCTTCTGAGAGCTCTAAATGCGTGAATTTACGATGAAAAAACAAAACGAAATTGGCCCGGTCGCAAAATTCGGCCATTAAAAGCGATTCTTGCAGCGTTTGCTCCTTTTTCAGAGTCACAAAGTACAAAAATGAAAGCTGCCGACACAGATGATGCTCATTCATCTTTAATTCGCAGAGAGCAAAATGAACACAAGGAGAGAAAAATAATGAACGATTTTTTTATCGCGCGTAGAGATCGTTTTTTTTTTCTTGAATTCATTTTCGTCTACGTTTCTCGGCGAACGTCAATTTTTGCGCACGGATTCGCGCGACGCAAGATAAATAGCTGATTCTCTCTTTTTTTCGCAATAAAATTTACGCTTCGTCCGTCCATACACATTTCGCGATACGTCAGAAGAGATAGAGAAAAATTTCCTCACGTTTTTGTTTGTTTTCCTTTTTTTTATTCATGTCGATTTTTTAAATTGCACACAGAATTGCAAAATTCTTGATGCATCGATTTTTCGATAGATCTTTCTTACGAGGATGTATAGAGAAAAAAAAAACAAAATATTATCGTTAAAAACATAAAAATTGTATTATCAAAATTGATAAAAGACTGAAACTCTTTTCTTAAGTTTTTTTCAACTCGTTCTTCCTGCCCTCCTTCTTTCTTTAATTTTTATATTTTATTCATACATTTATTGTTTATGCTTCGATCCGATTTCTTTCAAATAAAATCATCTTCAAATTATTTTTTTCTCCCACGACGCGTTGATATGTAGACACATTTTTGGAGAATAAAATAATTTCGTTTATTCAATTCATATTTTTATAATTTCAAAGGAAAGATCGTCGTATTTACAAGCTACGATACTTCGCGATTGCGAGGGGCAGAAGATTGGAGGACACGAGAGGCTGAAGACAATAATTTCTTTGGGAAATAAGAAATACGTTCATGGGACTGTTAATTGGCAGCAGTGACAAAATTACAGATACAATTAAAATACATTTTTAATTACGTGAGAATCGAAACGCTTGTTTGAAATTTATGAATCTCCAATTGTCAAATACTAATTTAAAAAAAAAATTGGCTCATTCACGCATTTAGACTCAGAACTCGAAAATAAAAAATCAATCGAAAGTTCTTGAGAATTCGTTTCTTTTCTCCATGACGTACGAAAATTAACAATTTTTGTCAATGCTATACAACGAAAATCGTCAACATCGTTAAATACGCGCACAACGATGATTATTTTGCTTCCGAACGAAGAAGAGAAACCGAGTGGTGGATTTTCGAGAGGGCGATGAAAAGTGAGATAAAAGAAACGGGAGGAAAAATTATTTTATGCGAATTTAATTTTTGGAAACCGTCTTGCGAAATTTAACGACAGTTCCGCATCGAACATCGATCGATAATTAGGAGAGGGGAAAGAAGGGGGCACCCTTTTTTCTTTTAAGCTAGTCTCGATAAAAAGACGACGCAAGCGACGTAAACGCGCTACTAAACTTTAGATTACACATTTTTTAAAAATCGTATTTCATTTTCCTGTATCTTTTCGTTTCTTTCAACTAAGTGTCGCTCTCGCTGTTCCTCCCTCTCTCTTTCTTTCAATCGCCATCGAAGCCTACTCGACAGAGGACCCGAAAAAAATTAATCAAGAGAGAGAAAGGAATCAACCAGTTTCTATATACACTGAATTCAACTCGACAACTTGGGAGCTGACGCCGAGTCCCGGTAGACCCGAGAGGATTACGATTGAAAAATAAAAAGAAGAAAACGAGCAACAACGATTAAAAAAAAAAAGAAAAACAAGAGGGAAAGCGGACTCGAGAAGAGAATTCTTGAGTCACCGTCGAGATCAACGAGACCTCGAGGAATTGACGCTTCGAAGCTTTTCGATAATCAGCCACGTCGTTACAATCGAGTTCAATTTTCTTCTTTTTTTTTTTACAAAGAGACAAATCTTTTCTTTCTTATAATATTCAAAATTAGGAGTCTACTCTCGTGTCATTGCGCGCGGTTACATCACTCTCTCTCTCTTTCCCTTTTACTTAAATCCCTTCCTACCGCTTATTTAACGCTAAAAGTGTTCTAACGATCGAAGACACTCGGAGAAGACACGCGAGTGTCAGCGATTATCTCCGATGTTATCCATCGTTTATTCCCGTTCGTTTTCTCCTCCGGCGTTTCTCCGCCTCCTGTCTCACTTCTCGGCTACAACGTTTAATCCACGAGAGTGTACTATTGAACATATACATACATATATATTTTTGTTTCTCATATAAATATATATATGTATATATTTATATATATAAAGCGTCCGTATTTGTTTATCGTTCGTCTGTTCCATTCTCCATCCCTTAAGCCATGGTCGATTGGTTTGGATCTGTGTTTTTAATGGTCGTTGGTGTTGTTGTGGTGGTGACGACGCTACTATCGTTAGAATTACCGCTAGGCCCCGCAGTTGCGCTCGTCGATTCCGTCTGTGGCTCCTCGTTGCTCGTGTTCTCCGGCGTCTGCATGTACTTCGGTATCAGTATCGAGTTCAGCGAGGGATTGATCCGCAGCTCCTGCTCCGTGAAGTTGAACAGCGGCGGAAGCGCGCGACCGTTCGGCAACACCGTGCCCGGCTGTCGCAGGTCATTGAAGAATGGATGAGCGCAGGCTGCCAATGGCGTTATTCGCAACGGCGGTGTGTATTCCAGGAGACGAGCAACCAGCTCCATCGCTTCCGGTGGCGTGCGCGCCCTGAAGACCTGAACAGTCGAATGTAAATTAGGAAAACTTGTACAAAAATTTATTTATGATTAAATTCGTTTTTTCTGAGTGTAAGAAATTCAAGAATTGCCAAATTAATTTTTGTTTGCGATTAAGGGGTTATATCTAGTCATCGGCTGAAAAAAGCACGTTTTTTTAAATTTTTTTTTGGGAAAATGATTGCAGTTTTCGAACTGTTTCTTTTTCTGTTGTGAAGGGTATATTGTTTACTATGTTTCATAATTTTTTAGTGTAAAAAAATCACAAATGGAGCAGATATAATATATTTTAAGGACCGCTGTCCAGAAAAAGGCCTTCCACGGTGACCACTATAACTTCTACACCGATCATAAGAAATAAAAAACCAAATAGATTAAGTTTTTGTGTCGTATTATCTAGTCTTTGATCGAAGGATTTGATAAAATATTAATTTTTGAAAAAATGGTCGGCGGTTGAAAGTGAAAGTCTAAATTTCTTCGAAAAAA
>JAPYYX010003666.1:0-10040 GCA_030522605.1 Cremastinae sp. B BG-2022a | reverse complement strand
CACATTATTTGACCGAAAAAAAAAAATTTTTTTTTTGACCAAATTTTTGAGGGGGGCCGTCGTGCCCCGCGGGGGCCGTCGTGCCCCACCCTCCCCTATTTCACAAAAAATTGTAGACTGTAATATTCAACGGCTTAAAACAAGTTTTGAAACATAATGAAAAATTTGATTTAAGTCTATAAAAATTTAAGTATTTAAGTATTTATTTAAAATTTAAGTAAATTTAAGTATCGGATTTAAGTATATTTTAATTATATGAAAAATCAATGCAATGATGAAATTTCAGTGTTAAAGGACGAACCGGAGGATCTGACGCACTTGGCGCCAACTCCAGGCGACGTATGCGTTCCTCTAGGAGAAACGCCGTTCCTCTCAGACATGCTGGACGAATTTATTCTCGGTACCGAGAATTATTGTCCACTCTTAAACACGGTCGACCTACCGACCGAACTGCCAAGCTCCGAGCTCACGGGCTCACTAGCAAAAACAAACAACGAAATGTGCGGATCGCTAGAATCTTCGCTCGCTGATTCAGATCCATTTATTTATCGGGACATACCGAGTCCTTGCAGTTTAAGTCCCGATCTACTTTCACCCTCTGGTCTCGATAAGGTAATTTTTATTTTACAAATTATGAGCAAAATTTATCTCCATTTGGATTTCTACGTTGGACAGAATATCGAGCCAATATCGCAATCAATCGATTTGAATTTAAAAATTTAATTTAAAGATGATACTATATTTTCAAATTATAAAAACATCGAAATATTACGTAATATTGTTTTTACTTATCTCGAAATTCTTTGGATTGTTCTCAGAGTCCGGGTCAGAGTAGTCTGAGTTCCCTTCAGAGTCCGAAGCACAATGACCTCGTCAATAGCATGATGTCCATCGGCTCGAGCCCGCCGGTCGGAAATCCGATAACCGAGGACGATATGCTCATGCTGAGTATAAACGATGTCCTCGAAGATGAGGAGATGGCCCTGCGCGCACCCTACATACCGATGTCCGACCAGGACGAGGCACTGCAGTCATTGATAAATGACGATACTGTCATGTGGGGTCCTAGTCAGCCTCCAGATAGAAAGCCCAGATGGTAAAGCTCAGAAATCTAGAAAAATTAAGAAAAAATCTCATTCATATGTTTTTAACGTGTGAGAGAGGGTTTCAAAAACTGTCAACGGTTTTTTATTAAAAATTGGAATTATAATTCTGCCCGCACAGGCAACAAGAGGAGATTAAACCGGTGATGAAGAGTTACGAGGACTCGGACCTGGCGCGTCTTCTCAAAAACGACTCGAATGTCTCGAAGCACAACGACAATGGCGGAAGCCTTGTCGATCCTGCCCAGATATTTGGACAAATTTGCGTCAAAGGTGAGTAAAAATTAGGGTTCATGGAGTTTGGTATATTCGTTCGAATGAAAAAGTTCCGAAAGTATGAAAAACAATGCAAATTAAAGCTTAACGATCAAGTGAGACAGTACAAGCATTTGGTTACATTTTACGAAAAATCATTTATTAAATTCACTCTTTATTAAAAAACGAATGAGATCAAAGAATTGTTTAGAGAAATCCGTGCCGTTGGTTCGTAAGTAAAGAACGAAAAAAAAAATCGCTTCATTTCTAAAATGCAGGAAGCAACGGTGCAAACAGACTGGAGAGGGGATCGAAGAGAGTCCACGCGCCTATCTCGCAGAGCCTCGAGAACAAGCGCGGTCGTTTCAACGACTCGAGGATACAGATTGACGAGTCGCTGGCCCGTGACGTGACGAGCATTCTCGAGACGTCGATGAAGAACGAGAACGCCCTGAATTACGACGAGCAGAGCATAGATCTCTTCGTAAATACAAGCGAAAGAAACGAGACGAATCATTATCAGAACGAGGCAAACGGAAGTAGGCTGCTGCTTCAGCAGCTCATGGGTCGCGATTGTCTGACTGACGGATCGTCGTTAATCACGAAAATTCGGGACACAACGACGAAGAAGGACCTCGCGGACCCGCTGAAGATCGTGACGAGAGATGGCGCGACCGTCGCCGCCCCTGGCACCGAGAACAAGGAAAAAATTGGATTCGCCGGCGACGGTGGAGGCCTCGAGTCTCGCGCTAAACGTCAGACGAACAGCGTTCTTATGAACCTTCTCGTTTCCGGTTGCGACGTGAGTGCGGGTTACGTTTGCCTTGCTAAACCGAAGATTGTTGGGAAAAGCTCGATAACTACAAAATGAGGGGAACCGTAATGGGAAAATGCCGATAGAGACAATGAGGTTTTTTTTAGAGAACAAAAAAACGTCAGGTTTTTTTTACTCGCTGCCAAAACTCTTTTGTGCAACGTCCTCAAGAGGACGCGGATATTAAAGGTTATCCAGTCGAGAGTCGCGTCTCGAGTTCACAAATAACTACAGTAAATAAGGAGATAAGGGACGATGTCCCGGTTTATCGGGGACGGGGAGTAGTTCGCATTCACGATGGGAAATCGTAGTTTCGTCTTACTTTCTCTCTTATCTGCATTGTTACTCGACGTGTAGCGAAATATTTGTATCCGTTTTATTTCTCCTTTTTATTTACAACTTTTTTTTTCTTTTCGTAGTCATAGACATTAGAAACGAGAAAATCAAGCGTGTAATCTGCACGAGGAAAAAGAATATAATACGAAAAATTGCGCTTCGCAACAAGGGATTTTCGAATTTTACGAAGAACAAAAAAATTATAATCACTGGAAATGAAAAAACAAAGCAACGCGCGCTATGTTCCTGCGTTGGGTCGCACGAGAATTTTGGCGGCAAACTGTTTGCTCTCTAAAGTCATGTTGTGTATATAATTAATTAACGAGAAAATGGAAAACAAAAAAAGCAGAAAGAAAAACACGAAACAAAAAAGTATATAAAATTGTTGACTGAATATTATTGAAATATATGTGCGAAATGAAAACCGGGGTTACTGGTTTCTTGCTGCGTTTCAATGTATCTCCCTTAGCTCACACCACCCATAGAAAATAATAATAACAACGAATTCGTCGTCATCTTCGTCGTCTCGTCGTTCACCGACGTCGCTCGTTGCTTATTTTTATTAAAATTCTCCTTTTTCGAAAGAACCATTTTTTCCAATTGAATTTTTTTTGAGTTTATAAAAATCGGTGCTTGAATTTTTGACATTCGAAAAAATAATCCGCTTGAAATTTTCAATATCAGTTTTGGTTACCTTTTTTTGGATATTCTCTATTAATTCCAGATCAATTTTGGTTCTAAATTGCACGTTATTTTTGCCGAATATGCCATCATTTTCTCATTTAAAAAATGCTTTTTTTCGGGAGTAAATTTGCTTTTTCTATCGATTATTGAAATGAAGATTTTACGTGGTTTCGCGAATTTTTCTTGTACGTCAAAATTATCGTTGGTCGATTTGAAAAATGGATGACACGACGGCGCGGCTGAGGTAATCCACCCGATTTTAGCGTGCAACAGGTGGTTGGGAGCGATAGTGGCTCCGATCGATGTACAGCATGCGAATGTATATAAATATAGCGAAATGTAAATAGAATACACGTGTATATGTTTGCGTATAGTGAGCTCCACTAGCATGCGGCAGATATTGAAACGCAGCAGTTTTTTTTTATTCTTTTTTTGTTTAAAAATTATTTGTTTCAAAGTCACTTTTGGTCACAATTTAAAGAGTATTGGCAGCATTTTTTTTTAAGTAAACAAATTTTTTTACGAGCAAGGGTTTAGTTTAAATTTACTTAATAAATAAGTGGGGAATAAATTTATATAGTGGGATTATTGATTTTAATTGATAAATATTTGTTTAGAAATCTTCGGGACTGAGGACACCGGAATTGTCAAACAAATGGTCATCCATGATGGCGCGAGAGACGATGCAGAATCAGCTGATCGGCCGCAACGAGGCGGATATGGATTTCTATGACGAATACACGATCTCCCGCGACAATCAGAATAATCTTTTCGGCAATTATTTCAACGAGGATTCGAGGGACTACTCGACTCAGAGATGTTATGCTTTAGATTCATAAGAGAAGAAAGGAGAAAAAAAGGCGACGACAAACCATCAAGATTTATTTTTTTAACGTTCAAAAACAGCCCGAGTGTTGAAGTGGCCTTACTCGTTTTTTTCTTTTATTAAATTAGTTGAATTTTTATTTTCCAAACATCATGGAGCCATTTACTTTTTGTTTTGAGAATTTGTGAGACATTTTAAAGTTTACATTTTTTCTTTTAAATACGGAAATATATAATTATATATAATTATAAATAATATATGAAATATCGAGAATTATATGAAGATTTCGTCTTTGCCGCGATTTTTTTCAACGTAATAATTATATTCATGAATGTTATACTACGATTGTCGCTGAGATGAATTTCTCGAGAGAAATAGCGATTAATATTATAACTATCGAGTTAATGAATCATGTATGAAATCGTCAAATAATAAATTCCTCGTGTATGGGATTTGTGCTGGTTATTTCCATCATAATCGACTCGTAAAAAAATAAAAATAACAAGTATAAATTTTTTTCGTTGTTGTTTAAAAAAGTAACACTCGGACACATAAGAAAATAATTTTTATTAATCTTACAATTAGGTAACGTTGAGTAAATCTTAAAAGCTAAAAAATTTGAATATCAGAAAATACTGTAAGTATAATACAAAAGCAAATTATATGAGTCGACATTCGTGAAATCAGTAGGGAGAAAGCAATGATAGAAACACAATAGACAATGTAATGAAGTGTAAGAAATAATGATGTTGATTATCATTGGCTGAATTGAATATTAGACGTCTCGTATGGCAGAGAATTTCCTCGTCGTTCGGCAAGGCGTCATCAACGATACGGGTAAAATTGCTCAGCGGACAAAAACTCTCGCAGCCGGGCAATGTAAGTCCCATCGTTAGGTTATCGGCGACTCCCGTGTAGTAATAAATCTTTTGAAAAATCAAAAAATCTTATTTAGTAATATGATAAATAGGAATGGAAAAAATGATAAAAATATATATGAAAATAAAAATAATCAATTGAACAATTTTCACTAATTTTGTTAAATCTTTTTAATTATTTATCTAATATTATATTTTATATTATCTTAAGTTATAATCGTACTATAAAAATTTTTATCATTTTTAATTTGTAAGAAAATTTGATATGAAAATGAAATTGAATACCTCGAAACCGTATTGCTCGTTAGATCGATCGTAGCGTAGTTCGAGAATGAGGGAAGCACCGTTTTGGGGCAAATGACTATAGTCCCAAAGGTTCATCGCTTGCAAAGTGCCAATAAGATTTCTTTCTTCTCCACTGTACATCGAAATCTTCGCATCGAGGCTCATGTTCATATACGGATCGAAAGTGTCGTTGATTCCGATCAATCTCATCGTTTCGTTGATTATTTTCTTTAAGAAGACACCGCCGTTCAGTTGTCTCTGGACCTCGGTTTTCGACAACGATTTGTACGAAAGTAAAGTTACGTTCAGCATTTCTCCATCGGGAAATATTCCATTAGCCCAGCTTGGCAAAGTTCCGTTTGGACTTTTGTCGGACTGAAAAAAATCTTTTTTATTATTGTAAAATTTATTTCTTATATTAAAATGTAATAATTGTAATTAATTAATTAATTAAATAATTGATAGATGTATTTTTTGAATTACTGTTAGAAAAATACAAAAGTTACCGCGATAGTTTCCAGAGATGAGTAGAGCAACGAAATATCTGAAGGTTGTTCGATTTTTTTGCCATAATGAGACGAGATGTGATTAAATAATAGCTTGTGTGCAGAGACCTCGTTCTTAATAGATTCGTCAGTTGCTAATAAATGGTTTTCCTCGTCGAGAAAATGCGGGCAGAGCGTACCGAGGAAGAGTACATCGCTTTCCATTGGCTCATTTTCTGCATTGCAAGACATTTATTCTTCATTTGCAAAATATGAAGAGATTTTAGTACACATTAATCTTATAATTCAAATGATTCAATTCATTCATCGTATTCAAATCTTTCAATTAATACTTTCTTCGATTATTTTTTTACGGACAGTTTATAATTATTTTTATAGTTGTTTTATTAAGGATGTACTGGAGATAACTCGAAACCATGGTACAAATGTGAAAATTTCATAGAACTCTAATGCTTTTGTGTAAATTTCAACTCAATTCATTAAATCGTCGTAAAGTTATAATAAATTGAATATTACACGTATTCTTATGCAGATTCATCGAAAACGAAATTATAATAAATTATAAATATCGAAAATACGGTAATAGTTACTTGTAAATTTTTTCTCAAGATATTTAAATATTGAAGAATCTTTCTACCAAATTTCATTAACTTGTACGAAATAGTTTTTAAGGAATTATCCACTTATGACAACAAATCGAATTTTCTTTTCTAACAGTACGTAAAATTAATTGAAACGATGGTTTTGTTGATAATTTTTTTCTACTATCAGTATACATATATAAAAAATGTTAATAACCGAGTTTGAAATATTATGTCTAAAATTTTTGTTTTTTAATTGTTTAAACAATAAACAATATGAAAATTATTGATGAAACTTTAGAAACCTTAGTTTCTGAGTATATGAAATTGAGTATCATTAAAAATATAACAATAAAAAAATTTTAACTTTCTAACAGAAAAACAGAGACTAGATTTTAACAATTCAGTATGAAAAATCACATTTGTCAGGAATTGTACCTCCAGTTCATCCTCAAGAAACTTTTCCTTGTAACTTTAAGATAATTGTTGCGGTACAGTCAACTCAAAATTTTTTTTCTTAGTGTATCTTTGTAATAAGCGGTTTTTGACCTTATGTAAATTAAGAAAAGTTGTTGCATATTGATTCAAGAATAACATCTTCGAAATTCAAGGTAATCTAATATGACCTTGAATTATTACAAACGTAAAAAAATCATAAAAAACAAAAAAGCCACATTTCTTTAAAAAACTAAAGGAAACTTCTTTGTCGTACCAAAAAGAGTTGTGCAAAATTTCAAGATGGTTCACCATCTAAAAGTCAAAATATTTGGGATTGAAAATCACAATATTTAACATGTGTTCTTATGGGAGAGAACTGAACAGAATTTCGCACGAAATTGCAAATTTGCCCGAAATTCTGATTGAATTACTTTTCCGCAACAACTACTTTAAATTTTAAAATAATTTGATGAAGTCTTTCCAAAAATTTTTAATTATTTTTAAAAATTATTACAGATTGAAATAAAATGCTACCTGTCACTACCGGTTGCCATTCCAAACCGTCCATCCATTTTTGTTCCTCGGATGGTGGCCAGAGCCCGGCGTTCACCAACTGACCGGATATCATTGACAGAAAATTTTCACTCGTACGCATTTTCAGAACTTCCGTGTAATAAATATCTCCTAAAAACTTGTCGTACCTCTCGCGCAGGTAAACTCCAAGATTAAACATCTCGAGCTTGGCTTCCTGAATATTTATTATTTATTTCATTATTATTATTATTATTTATTATTATTATTTATTATTATTTGCTTATTATTTATTATTATTTGCTCCATATTTTTGAAATATAAAATTTGTTTACTCACGTTCGGCATCTCCGTAGTGTTTGTAAGAAAATGTTCATAATCGAGCTTCTCCGGAATTCGATAACTCGTGTTCGGCTCAAGCGGCGCGTACAATTTGTGTGAAAAAATCTGTAAAATTTATTAAAAAATGAAAAATATTGAAAATTAACAATTTAAAATTTTCGATGTAATTTTGTGTACTCACAACATGAACGTGTTTCAATTCATTTTTCGATTGATCCGCAATCACTTCCGATCGATCTACGATGAACGATAACCAGAGCAACAGCGTAAAATACGAAGTACTTAAAAGTTCCATTATTTAACAATTTTTAAAATTTCACGGTCTTCACGAAATTCCTAAAAAAAGTCACGAGTTCTCACGATTTTTTTTCAATTCACAATAATCGAACGATTTTTTAGCGACTCACCTGCAAAAATTTCAAACTTCACTCAAAAATGTATAGTCATGAATTGAAATTTTTCAGGCTCCGGTGGCAGCACATTTTGACACTTTTAGGCCTGAGCAAACAAGAGTCAAAAGAATGATTTTTCGTGGTCCGTGTCAACGCGAAATGTTGCTCGGAACACGCGCTCCTTCGTACGAACACACAAAAAGAATATTAAAACCTCAAGTGCTTCAAATTGTCGTGTCTCTCTTATCATATGACTGACTAAGAGCGCACAAATTATTATCATCGCAAGACGCTTTTACGATGCCCTCGGATGGATAATTTTAATGATAACAATAATAAAAAGTATAATGATAAAATTATCATTAGATCGAATTTATAAAATATTTTATATTCTTATTTTGGCAGAGAGATAAAAAAATATCAGAGTTTAATATTTATCCTCAATTTCCAACATTGACACTGTAAAATCACGTGGATAAAGGTGCCATCGAATCTTCACAAAATCACAAAAAAAATCTTGCAATTAATTTCTTAATTATTCTGAAAATCAAAGTAGAACGTGTCTTCGGTTTTCGATGTCGTTGACCTACTTTTTTATTTTTTTTCAAAAACTGTTACGGAGCTCAAGGACGAATGAGATATCCATGGGAAAAATTCTATATCGGTCAAATTTTTTTGGTTCAGTTTTGTCGAAAAAAATTACTAGATAATTACTTGAAAAAAAAAATTACTAAAATAAAAAATAAATAATTGAAATTTTTTGACGAGACATTGTAAATTATACGAATTATCGTATAAAATATATGTATGCACAATTTTTGTTTCGATATCGAGAACCTGTCACGTGATTCAATAAATGAGTACAATCTGAGTCTGAGTTTTCTCTACACGTGTATAGCATGCACGATGAAACGTGACGATTCATTATCAGAGAAAATTATCATTTTTCTTTTTCTCACTTCTGTTTTTTCTACTCTTCCCACCTCTATTTTACGATTTCTAGTAGAACATCTTTATAGTGTAATAAAAATGAATTAAGATCAATCACAGACACGACATAAAAATTGAAATCCCGGATTTCATATTTGTCTTTTAACAATTTTTTGAAATTAGACTGAAAAAAGTTTAAAATTGGGATGATATTAAAATCATCAAAGTTTTTTTTTATTTTTATTTTTTTTATTATAATTTTTTATAATTAATTTACAATATATTTGAACGCTGAAAATTTTACTCAACTTTTGTTCCTCGCTGCAAAAAAAATTTCAAGGACTTTGATAGAGAAAAAAAAATGTTCTTATCAACTAAAAGTGATTATTCTATATTTTTGAGAATAAAATTGCAGCACGATACGACATGATTCTTATCCAATTTTCTCATCAAGAGAAAAATAAAAAAAATACGAAAAACAGTGAATGTAGGGGAAAGAAAAATGTCCACGTGTTTATTAGTGCGGATATAAACATTCGTCGATCACTTTTCTTCTCCGTTGATCACTCGTCAATGTAAGAAGATAAGTAATTATCCATGAGTCTAGATTTTTATCATCCGTCTCGGTTTTGTTTTATCTTAAGTTTTTTTATTATTTAATTTTTTTTCTAATTTTTTTTTTCAGATTACAAAAAAAAATCTTTTCGCTATTATTCGACGAAATGTGCGGATGTTTTTTTTCGAGTTGCTGCGAATCCAACGATTTATTATTTTTATTTCCGGTGGATACAGTCACTCGCGCCTAATTTGCTCTTCCACAATGATCAATGAGCGTCGAAGTGGGAGTTTACGGATCGCGATTGGCCGAAATTTTTCTTGGGAGATCCGTGAGCAAAGTCGTTGGCTCGGGTGAACGATCGAGCGAGATCGAGTGAGCGAATTTCTCGCGGATTTCTCGTGATTGGTCGGTGCCCGCACTCCAGTCATTAACACACCGCGTGGTACACAGATTATTAATTTTATTATCAAAAGACACGACGGTGTCTCGATAATGAGCGATACATGAAGAAACAAAAGACACGGCAGTGTCTCGACACCAACAAATTAATAAAGAATCATCGAACACGGTGTTGTGCACG
>JAPYYX010003665.1:0-10043 GCA_030522605.1 Cremastinae sp. B BG-2022a | reverse complement strand
TTAAATGTACATTTTGTTAAAAGTTATGATATTTGGCATAAAATTTTGTGACGTCACGACTTTGACTAGCGATGTCACTGATGGGCCACCTTAAATTCGCTATTATCTACATCCAAAAAAGTGTTTAAAAAGTTTGTTCAAACAATTTTTATAGGACGTTCCAATTTTTTTTCGTTTTTTCTTTTTCAAACTTCCTAAAAATATCGAATTTCACAATTTTTTCGGGTTTTTATATAGGTAAGACTAGAAGGTAAATATATGAATATTAAAAAAATATCAATTTCTGTTTGAGACAATAATTATGAACTCGAATTTTCTCGCAGCTGAGATGAGGCTTTGTGCACATATGCATATGAAACATGCAAAAATTAATATTTTTCAATAAAAAAATATTTTGTACTCTTAAAATACACTTGAAAGTATAATTTAAATGTCGCAATGCTGAGTTATTACTTTGTAACATAAAAAAAATTTCCGAAAAACAGTTTTTTAGGCCGTTTGAAGCAGGCTTCCACCTCGTGTGAAATCGAACGTTGCTATTTTCTCTGAAAATAAACAATTTTTCAAAGAAAAAGAAAAGAACCACGCTGTTCCCTTCCCATCCGAGAATCATGCGATTCTCTTCTTTTTTCTAAAATATCAAACATCTCTGAGAAAATAGCAAATCCGTTTTTCATCTGTCCCTCTCGCATTCGTGCGGGTTAGACATCACCTTAAGAGCAATCACAGTCACATGATCACCCAGATTTCGTAAATTACGGATTTATCAATTAATAAATGAATTGTCATTAAAAATTTGACCGTATAATCGTTCTTTGGATCGAAAAGAGAATGTATCACCGTATTTTTGAGCTGAAATTCTCAATATTGAGGGAGAAATCTGTAGAGAAAAATCAAAAGGGGTCAGCGTGAGTGACATTTTTTCTCTACAGATTTCTTCGTGAATATTGAAATATTCAGCACACAACAGCGGCGATACATATCCTTTTCGATCCACAGAACGACGATACGCTCCAATTTTTTACGATAACTCGTTTTTTAATTGATAAATCCATAATTTACAAAATCTGGATGGTCGAGTGACTGCCCTTGCTCTGCAATCACAACCCTCAGAGTTACTGGATCTCGTAAGACTCGGATTTCTCTCTAAAAATCAAATAATTAAACTTCAAAAAATGAAAGTATATTCCTTTTGATCCCAAGAACTGTCCTCTGGTCTAAATTTTCACGAGAATTTACGTATTAATTAATAAAAAAATAAACAAACAACGGGCGCGTCTCGCAAGAAAACTCTTGTCTGATCTTTGTTTTTTATTAATTAATAAGTAAATTCTCATAAAAATTTGAACCAGAGAACAATTTTTTGGACCGAAAGAAATATACTGTAATTTTTTCAAGTTTAATTATTCGATTTTGAGAGTGAAGTCCGAGCCCTACGAAATTAGGGTGTCCGAGAAAAGAAAATATATTTATATAGAATTAGATATGAATCTATATAGATAGATATAATTATATATGCTAAAACTTTATCCTTCAAATTACGAGTATAATTATATATAATTTAAAAAAAGCAAAGAATTGGTAATACATATTTTCAATGAATGTTACACATTTGCATATATAATCATATACATATAATTATATACGACCAAATTCGATATCTAATTATATATTTTTTTTTTCTCGGGTGGTCACGTGATTGTTCTGAAGTATTATACGGTATACTTCAGAAAGGAAAATTTCGGAACTATTTTAAATTAAGTTTTATCTATATGTACCTTATTAAGTAGAATCACCAAAGATAAGTCGAATGTTTCGCAGATGGCTGAACTTGTATACGAAAATGCGAAAGAATCGGCGCGCTCGCTGGTGAAAAAGTCAGACGAGAGAAGTCAAGAGCTTTCGGAGAATTTCGTGTCGACGATGTCTGCGTCGAAATAAAGGAGGAAGGGAGCAACAAACGGGGTGATTTAAATATTTAAACAATCGTATCCGTCTTGCGTGCCTCTTAAACTTTCCATCAAAACGGTACACAATAATTGGCTATAATAATCATAATAATGATAGTAATAGCAATAATCAACACGATCGTCCTTCACAAATTAATTTTTCCATCTCTCGCACGGTTACTTCGCAATCATCCGCAACATTTTTCTTTTTTTTTCATTCGTTTTTTTTAAATCTTTTGTGATAATCTGTATAATAATCGTTAATATTCAGATATTCAACACGCATACATGAGCTTGCTCTCACGTCGCACAATCCTCGTCGTTATGCGTACCTGCCCGCAATGGTCCGTCATTAAACAAAAAGAGAAAAAAAAAAATAAAGAATCTTTCACGACATGCGAATTTCCTTGAATCATCCAACTGACGAATAATATCCAATTTTTAATTCTCTTTTTTTTCGGTGCGAGCACGATTACACACAATCTACAATTCGTATTTTATTCTCTGAAAATTAATTCCTGGATCTTATTCTCTCTCGCTCTCTTCCTCTCACTCTCACTCTCTCCTTTTTTCTCTCGTTTTTTTTTGTCAACTTCGAACACTAGTAAACGCCGTTCCTAGGGTCGATACACCACATTGCTTCTAATTCATTGCCGGATTTTCCTACAAAGTTCATTATGTTCATCGAGAATGCACGAATTCGTTAAAAAGGATGCTCACATCACGCTTACTAACAGGTATGATCCTTAAAACGGAATTTCGTGTCATCCTTGCTCGCTCTGTTTCTCGATTTTTTAAAATTGTTTCTTCAACAAAAGTCTGTTTTCATTAAGCACTTGATTTACTATAATAACCGAGCTTCGAATGGTACGCGACCGAGTTTATGCTGGTCGCGATCGTTATCGAAGATTTCCTTCTGTTTAATTTCATTTTCTTCTAACTTCGATCCTTTGAACGACTGCATCACAACGCGCTAGGTTTTTCTTTTTTTGTTTGTTTGTTTTTAATTCAGGTCTATTGTTACTGTCTTTCGCTTATAAATTCTCTTCGTATACGGAGATAAATCCTTTTTTTATTCGTCACATTTCTATTTACGTTTTTTTTCGCTTTTACCTAACCCTTACGTCGTATCTCACACGTTCCTTCTCTAGCCCGGTTTTCACGAGATAATCAAAATGCTCAATGATAGAGTAGCATACGCGTGGCGATGTGATAGTCATTAATAATTTTTATCAGAGGTATCGTGCAGCAAAAAATCCATTTTCAAGCTTCCATCCTGATTCTCAGCCAATTAGGAGCCATGTATTCTCCTCAATCTCCAAGTAATTCTGCTAAGGTGTAAAGCATCGATACAAAATGTTTTTTCCTCGATTCTTTCCTTCCATGCTCTGCCTTCGTTACCATCATGATCAACATTTTGGTCACCTGTCCTGGTTTGATCCTTCATCTTTATGTTCCGCTACTGGCGTGGTCCTGGACGTCCTCGACCACGTCCGTCGCGCTCCTGAAATTTATAATAAAATTTGAAATAAAAAATAATCCTAATACAAAAAATACTAAAATATTTGTAATAAAAAATAAATAATTTTTCAATGTTTTTTCAAATTAATCAGAGAAATTGCGGTTTTATCACTTTCTTATTACCTCCTTCTATTGTGAATCAACACATACCAAGTCTCAGACTAATGTAAACGTCAGTCGAGTAACTGTTACTACGTGCGTCCTAGTTTCATTACTGACAATTATTCAAAAATCGTAATTGACTAACAAAATATATACGGGTCATTCCACGTAATTTCAAGGCATTTTAATACAATTTTTTATATGTTTTTGTATGTATTCAAATATGCCTAACCCTGTATTTTGAGCCCTTCATTTTCAAAAGCCACGGGGTTGTAAAGTTTTGAAAATCGCAAAGAAATAACAACATAGTAATTTTCTATGAATGAAAGTGAGATTCGAATGTTTCGAATTTTTAAGCCACCGATTCACATTGTTTTATAATAAATTCGAGTTTTTTGTCAATTTCAAAATTTTTCACTACAATTTTAATGTATATGGTCAACTGATATTTTCTTACTGCATCACCTATGTAAATCTTTTGTAATATATTTCGATAGAAACCATTTTTTTACATAATTATATTGAAGTGTTAGTAAAAGATTTCAATATTCACAAAAAAACTCGAATTTATGATTAAAAAAATGCGTATTAGTAGCTTTAAAAATCGAAGATTTTCGAATCTCACTTTTATTCATAGCTCAAAAAATTTGTTTCATAGCTTAGTATAACATATTTTCTTCAAGAAAATAAAAGATGTCGGTCTTTAAAGAAATCAAATTTTAACTTAAAAGTTAAGAGAACAACAGTGAACAAATTTTTCAATTTTTTTTCGAAAACTACATTTCTAAACAAAGAAAATAGCCACCGAACAAACGTGATTGCGATAATTTAATCAGGAGATATGATAACTAGAAAATTACCATGTTGTTATATTTTTTTGCGATTTTCAAAACTTTATAACTCCGTGGCTTTTGAAAAATAAGGGTTCAAAAAACAGCGTTTGGCACATTTGAATACATACAAAAACATAAAAAATTCAGCTAAATAAAAAATACGATTTTTAAAATCCCTCGCAATAACGTGGAATAACACATTATACAAATAAAGCCCATCAAAAGCTTACTCTGGGAAGATGTTGCTGAGGATGGGAGTGCTGATTGTCCCGCATATCGATGCTCGAGGCGCGTCCTCTTCTACGACCTCCCGGGTGAGGCTGGTGGTGGTGTTGCGGGGGTGAATTTTGAGGTTGTTGAGACTGATGATGATGATGAGACTGCTGTTGCTGAAGAATGTGAGAAGGTGGAGCTTTTCGTTGATCTTCTTCGGCCTGCCGTCTCTCGTAATGACCGAAATCATCGAATATGCTCGTAGAATGACGATAAGTGTGCAATATCCGGAGCACGTGAATTCCCTTTGCGTGAGGCACTTCCTGAGTGTCGCGAGAGTTCGTAACCGGCTTATTCTCGTTGTTCTCGAGTCTGATGTGTCGCAGTTGTCCGTTCGGCACATCCTTCACGTAGATCCAACGAACTCGAAACTGTCCCTTCCATTTGTCCTGCGACCAAACCGAGCTATTGCTGTGATAGTCAACCGACGAGACCATCTGCGCCATACCGCAAAAGTGTCCCGAGCCATTTACAGAAAAAAATAGATACAGAGGCGAGCCATCTCTGTTCGCGTCTCTGTAAGCCTGGTCCAACCTCTTGTTGCCGTGTTCCGTGCTGCACCAGATTTCATACTTTATCGACCTGTGAATGTCATCTTCGGAGTACGACTTTATAACAAAGAATCTTGCCCCAGGTGCGGTCTGGTCGAAGTCCAATGGATTATAATCATTTTTCACTTTTAGCTCATCCAGTACCGGATGAGAGAGCGTTTGCACCGGCACTAACTGTTGTTGTTGTTGTTGCTGCTGCAACGAGCACTGTTGTTGCGGTTGCTGCTGCGGTTGTTGTTGCTGCTGCTGTGAGTGATGGGACATCTGTCCCGAGGGAGATGGAGAATGTTGCTGTAACTGGTGCTGTGAGTGACTCTGTTGATGTGGTTGCTGCTGATGATGATGATGTTGTTGTTGTTGTTGTTGGTGGTGGTGGTGGTGTTGGTGGTGCTGTTGCTGCTGCGATTGATGTTGCTGTTGGTGATTGTTGCTGTGCTGCTGCTGCTGGTGATGATGATGATGATGCTGCTGCTGCTGCTGCTGCTGCTGCTGCTGCTGCTGCTGCTGCTGCGCAGGAGGCACAGGTTGGGGCTGAGGGTGCTGCTGCAATTGATGATGATGCTCCGTCTGTGGCTGATGGTTTTGGTGATGAGCCAATTGAGCCGAAGAGACAGAAGGTTGCATCTGGGATTGATGTTGTTGGGAGTGCTCCTGCTGGTGGGACGGTTGAGATTGTTGCTGAGACTGAATTTGAGTCTGGGGACGCGGAGAGGTCGTAGGGTGTCTCGTCCAACTCGGAGGCGGTGGTGGCCTCTGTCGTTGAACAGCTGGGAGAGGAGGCGGAGCTGGGGGTTGAATCAACGGGGGTGGAGGCGCCTTCGGAGGTGGTACAGAGCTTTTACCCTCGCCCCACGTTCCGATGTCCATGTTGTGTTTACCGGGAACTATCGGCGGTGGTGGCATACCGGCTTTCTTCTTCATCACCTGAGTGGAGGATATCGGTGGAACTGGTTTCGCCGGTTGGCTCGCGACGCTCGCCCACGTGATCTTTCGCGGCTCCTTCGGCTCGCACTTGATCGCGGGCGCACTAGACATTCGCGTCGGATCGTGCCGAGTCAGGTCAACGTCATCGATGTTTCCGTTACCTCCGGCAGCCGTTATCGGGCAACTACCCGCTCCGGCCCCGCTGATCGAGAGGCCTTGGACATTTTGCTCGATACTCTTCATGTCACCGCTACCCGGATTCGGATAATTGTCGTTTCCTCGTGGCTGGGGATAGTAATCCTCGTAGCGAGGCTTCCTTGGCGTGCTCCATGCGCTGAAATCTCCATTACCAGGGAAATAATTAAAGGTAGGTTGGCCAAATGCAGTGCCGAATCCGCCACTGGTGCTCGCCGAAAACATTCCGTCCATCCCATAGGCGTCGTGACCTATTTGTCCACCGTAACCCGACAAAAAGGCTACGGGATCGGTACCGTTTGACCAAGTTCCGTCACCAGCCCCGAACGTTTGATACGGAAATGACGTACCGGCGTAATATTGGCTGTACGGGTCCCCTGTTCCAATCGGATAGCTGGAATGATGCTGAGCATTGTTTCCACCTCGCCAAGAATCGTATCCAGAGTCTTCTCCACCCCCGATGTGATCTCCTTGTGGCTGTTGCTGCTGCTGTTGTTGCTGCTGCTGATGTTCCTTTGGACCATTGTTAGCTGAAAACATTTCGTACTTGTTATAACATAACTCATCATTGAAACGTACTTCATATTAGAATATTTTTTCAAAATTTTAAGAAAATCAAATTATCGTCACTATTTTTAAAAATTGTACAAGCAATAATAATGGCAGTGGCAACTTCTTGAACTCGTACTAAATGTTCATTTTTTTAACATGACAAGTCGTGAAAAGGTTGTTTATATTTTTGCAAGTGTACGAAAAATTTTTAAACTCCAAGAAAGTCCGAATTTACCATATGTTGGCTTAATGAGAATTAAAAGTTAGTTAATTAATTAAATTTTTTAAATTAATTCTATAATCGACATATAAAAAATGAAATGAAAAAAAATCTATTAATCAAAATTATAAAAGAAAATTAAAAATCAATTAAAATGTTGTAAAGAGTACTGATGAGCGTCATACAACAGACACCCACGACGGGATCTGGATTTGCATAACCGTTCTACAGTACTCGCGCGAGAAATCGCCCCAATAAATGTTTTTATATAATTTGGTAGTTTGTTTAGTTTGTATGACTGCTTACGTTTTACGAAATTCAATAAAAAGTAAACTTCGATATTTCGTATGTGATCTCGTATACTTGTGTTGTGTTAATAGTTAAATTACCGATCGTCATTAGATAATAGGTATCGACCTCATTTACTGTGAACTTTTTCATAGTGAATCTTTACTATAGCCGGCGTAAAGAACTTTTGCTACTACATCAATTATTTTATCTAATAAATGAAACAGAAAAATGAACGAGCAATGGGAAGCACGTGAGCGACATCGCAGTCAACAGCTGTTTAGTTCACTATAAATAATGAGTATACTATATGTAATGCTCCTTCAAATAATTATAATTAATACTATAAAAACAATACATCATCGAGATTCTGAACAGAGGAAGAAATGGAATTATCTTTTGCTTTCACGTTGAATAGTAATTTTACGGTGCTAAAAATTTTTTTTTACTATATTCTCTTTCAAACTATTTAATAGACTTCAATGATCCACAATGTGAAATATTCTGTAACTTTTTTTTTCAATATGAAGTTGACCAATCAATCAATTCCAGCAGAATCTTGAGATTTGTTTTTATATTGATGCATGACCTATCTTTAGAAGTACTCAATTTTAATAATATTTTTTAAAAAAACTTGATTTGGATACAAATTTGAGGAAACAAAACAATGATAATTTGTCAAATTAATGGAACATTTATCGCTGAAACTGATGATTAATCAAAACGACTGAAAATAGCAGTAAACAATAAATTCAATAAACGTAGTGCGTAAAAAATGTACTGTGGAAAGAATATAAAAGCAAGTGTTTTACAAAAACTTTCAAATAACAAAGTTTCAAACTGATACCTGCGTCAAAGTCGTCATGGAAATGTCTTCTTTTTAATACATTGACGCAGGAAATTCATTAATATATAATCCTCGAGAGATCTATAATTCTGAGCAGCGTATTTGGTTGACAAAACAAAGATCAAGGAATTCGTACGAGTATTTTTTAAAATTTCAGCTTATCAACATTACGTCGGAAGATTCTTGTATGGGGCTCAAAATTTTTTGCACGATGGATCCTTTGAGTTATAAGTATTTTTTTGTAATGTATCAAAGTTATAAATAGGAATTAGATAAATGAATATGAGGCTGGTTTTGGTGCGATTTGTATGATAAATGATCATTTTAGTGAATTGTTGTTAAAAAAATATTGGAACGCGAGGACGTATTGAAATAAAATGACTGGTGTTGAAAATAATCTCACCCTGACTATTGGCTTGTCCTTTCATCCGCTGCATTCCGTAGCATGGAAATGTATATGTGAATAATATTCTACAAATATAGAGAATACAATGCGATCGCGTGTGTTTTTCGTAGTACTTCGTAGTTATTTTTCCGGCAGAATATTAGCGAGCTTTTATGCTTAAATTTTTATCACTCGGCGTTCGATTGTTCAGCTATCCAGCTTTTAAATTCTGTTGTTCGAAAAGTATATCTGACACAAGTACACACTACATTTCGGAATCGAGCGAACCTAACCTCCTTTCCCAGGACAGTTATTCAATTTATTTGATTATTTCAATTACCCGATATATTCGATTATTTACGTTATCCTCGAGGGTTTTTATGTTACTTGTAAATGATCCGAGAAGTGAGGATTTCACTTAGCGGGGTTTTTCGTCAATCTCGCGAACTGTTGCACACCATCCGCCGAGAAAGCGATTTTCGAGAAAATAAGGGGGCTATGTGTAAGTACACGAACAAGATCGGGGAAGATGGAAAGAAGAAGAAAAGAGGAGAGAGAGAGAGAGAGAGAGAGAGAGAGAGAAGATGAGAGATTGGAGGACAAGGAGATATATATGGGAGATCAGACACAGCGAGCCTCCCGGCAATTCTGCAACGTTCAACGCAACGTTTTGTTTTTCAATCTCGTGATTATAATCTCGGTACGCTATCGGCGCACGATTCTTCTCGCTGTACACTTGAAAATTACGAACGTTCACAACTCGTTTCGTTTTTACACCGCAAACGTCCGAAATGAAAAAAAAAACGCTCCAATTTATCACCCTACGGGGATAATAACTGCGTGACGTCCACTGACCTCCCGTGCTCCCGTATATCGGGCATGTCTAGCGCGCACTTGTGTACGTGCGTGAATTTATCATCAGTTTCGCCAACCTTTGACTACGCCGAGTTGCGTTTTCCCTATACCGATTTTTTTAGTTCTTTGATATTTGCAGCCGTGGAGACGAGGATGCGTTCGGAAATAACGCTGCGGGTGCGTTCGAAAATTCACTGTGAGCGCTGTGAGCGATGACGTCATGAAGCGCGCTGCGTTCAAAAATGTGACGAACGTGAAATCCGTCGATAGAGCGCATTGCTGCATGATTCCGCGAGAACCGCGAATAAATACAAAATGATGGGGCTTAGGATGTTCTTAATAACAACGAATTCAGAAGAGTATCTGAATTCGTTGCTAATAGCAAAGAACTCATATCCCATAGAAGGCTAGTCCTGTGTTAAACGATGGGACGATTTCAGTGAGGTGCAGCTGTGACGTCTCCGTTGATGCTGGTCGGGCAGTTCTCTCCTTTATCCGTGGCTGGTGGGCTCGAATTGACAAAGAGGTGAAACTCACCGTGCGTTGAA
>JAPYYX010003664.1:0-10296 GCA_030522605.1 Cremastinae sp. B BG-2022a | reverse complement strand
TGCAGCCTATTTCTATGTCAATGAGAGAGCTTGGTAGGGGAGAGGAAGAGATGAATTCGAAGATGGGAGGAAAAGGATGTTTTTTAATCAGAGAGCGAAAGTGGTCTAATTTCTGGTGTGATTTAAGTAAAGGTAGATGAACGATATAATTCGGAGGTATTTTGTGACGGAGAGTGTTAATCATGATGGAGAGATTGGTAACAAGAGGGTGTTCGGACCATGAGAATGTTTTAAGTTGTTGGGCGTGGAATTCCGGAGACCTAGACAGAGTCTCAGTGCACGTCTCTGGATAACTTCTATTTTCGGAAGAAGACTATGTGTTTTGAAGGGGATAATCATTGAGCCATATTCGATGGAACTGCGGATTAATGACCGATAGATGGAAATGAGAGTCGAGGGATCGGCTCCCCACCACGTGGATCGTAGGCATTTTAGTATATTGAGGAGTTTTTTGCATTTTTCAATTAAGATTGCGATGTGGGAATTCCATGAAAGACGGAAGTCGAGGGTGATGCCAAGGAATTTGGCGGAGGGAGAGCTTGTAACACGGCAAGAGTTTATTATAACGGAAGAGGCATTTGGGTCTATAGATTTGCGGGTAAAGGTAACTAGCTTTGATTTAGATGGTTCTATGGAGAGACCAAGGGAATGTAGAAATGGCGAGATATTGTCTAAGCTTTTTTGTACAGATGAGATTGAGTTTTCGAGAGATTTATGTGAGGAGAAAATAACTACGTCATCGGCGAATTGCAGGCAGGTAGATTCATGGTGTAGGTGGGATTCTAGGGCATTAGTGTATAGGATGTATAGTAGAGGGCTAAGGATGCAGCCTTGGGGGACACCTTTAAGGGAAGAGAACGGGCCGTGGACGTTACCTGAGATTTTGAAGAGATTGTAGCGGAGAGATGTAAGATTGTGAATGAAAGAGCAATAGGAGCGTGGGAGGCCTAACTTTTGGAGTTGGGCAACGAGGATATTAGGAATAACATTATCGAAGGCGTTAGAAATATCTAGAAAGATGCAGGTAGTGAATTTATTGAGAAGAAAGTTGTTATAAATATGAGTAGTGAGAATGGAAAGATTGTCTGCGCAGGAGCGCGAGTTACGGAATCCATATTGAGACGATGAAATTTTTTTGTTCTTTTCGAGCCACTGAATGAGGCGAGTATGGAGGAGCCTCTCCATAAGTTTTAAAAGGCAGGGAGCGAGGGATATTGGCCGAAATTTACCCGCTGTGGATTTTGGAATGAAGAAAATCAAAAATTTTCTCCATTCTTCGGGGAATAAGCCTTGAGAGAAGAGTGAATTAAAGGTGTTTAAGATATTTTTTAAGCAGTTTTCAGGGAGTTTCGAGATGATGAGGAAATCGATTTTATCGATACCGGGTGCAGATTTTTTGTTGCTTTTGAGGATGGCAGAGTGTAGTTCACTGAGGGTGAAAGGAGTTTCGAGATGAGGGACGGTAGAAAATTGTAGAGGGAAATTAATATATAGAGAGGATGGAGGACAGATTGACGGAATGAGATTAATCATTTTTTCCTGACAGGCAATATTATTAGGAAGAGTAGAGGGATCGGGAAGATTTCTATTACGAAATCGTTTTATTTTTTGCCAAACTTTGGATGAAGATGTATGGAAGTTTATGGATGCAGTGAATTCAGACCAGGATTGTTTTTTGGAGCGTTTAAACGTTTTTTTAGCTATAGCGTCGAGTTTTTTGGCTTCGGTAAGGTTAGTGATGCTGGGGGAAAGTCTAAAAGTTTTCCAAGCGGATTTACGGGCTTTGTTGGCTCTGTCACACTCGTCATTCCACCATATGGCTGGTCGAGTTTTGATGGGGCGGGAAGAGGTAGATCGGTTAGAGAGAGAGGGGCATGCTTCGGAAATGGAGTCAGAAATTGCTTTAGAAATATTTGAATATTGAGTTAGTGGACAAGGATCTAGGAGAGAGTCGTTTTTTGAATTTATGGAGTGTCTGAAGATATTCCAGTCTATTTTATTGTGGGGGAAGCGACTAGGAGTGAAGATGAGAGGTGAGAAAGTGAAGCCGAGAGATAAAGAAATCGGAAAATGATCGCTCAGCATGGAATCAGGTAAGACTGACCATTTACAAAGGGGGAGAAGGTGGGGGGAAGTTAAAGATAAGTCGATCGCTATGGAGCGGCTGTGATTGAAATTGGAAGGGTTCAGGGTAGGGGAACCGTCATTCAAACATGATAAATTGAAATCTACAATCGCATCAGAGAGTGAGCGGCCGGATTGGCAAGAATTTAAACAGCCCCAGGAGGAGTGATGGCTATTGAAATCACCGCAGATAAGAGTGTTTGTTGATGAATTGAGAGAGTTGAAGAGACGATGCCAGTCGGTGTAACGGGTGATGACTTTGGGTGATTTATATAGAGAAACTATGGTGAGTGGGCCTAGGGAAGTTGGGATGGAGATTGAGAGAGTTTCCAAGAGATTAGGACTATGAAATGTTGTTGTTATTTGTGTGAAAGGAATATTTTTTTTGAGGCAGATGGCGAGGCCACCACCTTTTTGAGGATTTCTATTTTTAGTGATAAGTTGAAAACCGTCTAGTTTGGGTAGAGAGTTATCGTGTAGCCAAGTCTCACAGAGAATAATTATATCATAATCGGAGGAGATGTTCGAAAGGAGACCGACTTTGTTTGAAAAACTCCTACAGTTCCACTGCAGAATTTTTAGTTCTTTATTGGGAGCCATTGTTAGTAGAAAAAGTGGAAGTAGAAGAGAGCAACGAGTTTAAAATATCAATGACGGGGGTGATTTGATCCGAGAAACCTAAGGATTCGAGATAAGGTAAAAGGTGTTGCATGACAAGTTGTAGGATGACTTTAAGAAACGGAGGGAGTCCCTCTGGATGAGGAGAGGTGTTTTGCGACGGGTTAAGTGGATGAGAGTTAGAGGAGAAAGAAGAGTGAGCCTCGTTGGAAGTGGCAAGAGCACATACTGGAGGCATTTGCGAGCGACCGTTAGGGCAGAGAAGAAGGTTAGAATGAGGAAGCTGAGACGAAACCGAAGAATGTGATGAATTTGCACGAGGAGCTGTTGTTACCCTCGGAGAGTAAAGTTGAGAAGATGAAGGAGACGGGGAAGAAGTTTTTCCCATTGTGACGCGGCGAGAAGATTCTCGAGCTGGTGTGGAGACGACTTGGCTATATGTGGGTGCTCTGGAAACAGAGGCGAGCGAAGCTGGAGGTGGCGAAGAAGACAAAAGTGTCGGATCTTGAGTATGAAGTGAAGGAAAGTAAGCATTGGACGCGAGAGTGTGTTCTTGAAAACGGGGAGAGGCAGAAGAGCGGTTTGAGAGAAGCTTGCGAGCTTCGAGAAGTGACATATTTTGTTCGGCTGCAGTTGCTTTAATGGCTTTTTCATGGAGAAACGCGGGACATGATTTGAAAGTCGGGAGGTGTTCACCGTGACAGTTAGCGCAACGTGGAGGTGCATGGAGATTTGGGCAGGCTGCGTCTGAGGGATGTTTTTTCTCACCACAACGCATGCATTTGGGAAGACTCTTGCATTGTGAGGAAACGTGGCCAAACCTGAAGCAGGAGAAGCACATTTTGACTGGCGCGTTCCAGGAGTCTACCGGGTGTCGGACGTGGAATAGGGTTACTTCGTTGGGACGTATGCGTCCGTCGAATTTTAGGTAAATCGTTTGGGTAGGAATGAGTTTAGTTGTGCCGTCTTCTGTTATTTTACGGTTCTGGCGTCTAGCGTGAATAACCGGTGATGAAGAGATAATATTTTCCACGATTTCTTCTATAGAAATGTCCAGGGGGACGCCCCTGATCAAGCCGTCACAGAAAAGAAAAGAATCGGGAATGAAAGCAATTAAATCATTTTTTTTCAGGTCGGGTAAAGAAATAGCAGCGTTAGCAGATTTAGCATTAGAAAAGATAACTGAGCACTGGTGTCTCCCAGAGCTCGAAACATCTGAGACTTGATTATTTGGGAAGTTTCGGACGAGGATTTTACCGACTTTTGTCGCGTTTAGGCGAGGAGTATTCGGTTCTATTTTTGACGGTTGGATGAGGATTTTGAAAGGTCCCGTGGAAACATTTCGGTAACGATTGTTTTTCGCTAGGTTATGTGCGACATTCGTATCATCTGAGTTATTTGGTCTTTGTTTTTGCGGATGTGAAAATTGTGTGGTTTTCATGTTCTTTGATGTCGTGTCCACGCCGAGGCTGTCGCTTTCCAATGAACGCTTTCGAGAGTCCGGAAACGCTTCTTGTCGCAGGTCCTCGATCTGAGAAGCCGTTGAAAAGCACTCGTCTTGCATTTGAGAGTCATCAGAAATAGGGTTTTCATCTTCGGGAGGAATGCTAGAACACTGAGAAGAAGAAGCCATGTCTCCCCCGACGGGTGAGACTGGCGTGGGCTTTGTTAGAGGGTTAGAGGTTATGTTTGGGCGGCGGATGGAAATGAAAATAAAAAGAAAACTTAGCTGCGGGAATTTTTAAAAGAAACAGGTTATGAAGAAATAAAACAATGAAATGACTGTTAAATAACAATAAGTTATGAACATAAATCACTTAAAACTGCGGTGGAAAGGATAAAAAAATCTAGGAAACACCAAAGGAACGTGTTCACGGTTAGCAGAAGAATCGATCGCAAACGTTTCTCCACCTACCGAACGAATTGGGATTCTCGCAGCGATGCCGTTGCGCGCCCATAATACGTTCGGCATTCTCATTGGCTGGCTTTTGTCCGCAACCGATCGCAGCGCTCTCCGCAATGCCATTTGCCGGAAACTCAAACTGCCGCGCGAATTTGAATTTACAAAACTGCTCGTTTTTCCGCGAGTCGTATCTATTCTGGAATTTGAAATAATATTGAAAGCGTCGAAATTAAAATTGGTTAATTTATTCATACGAGGAAAAAGATTACAACCGAGAAATTTGATAGGGATAATTATAATACAGTCGACAATTTATTATCCGTAAATCCCTAATGAAATTGCCATTATAATTCTTGCTGTTTGTACACAAAACGTATAGGAACATTGCTATTCGTTACATTACACAATTTTACCTTGTCGTAAATGGTTATTAAACCTTTGAGACGGCAATAAATTAATAAACGTATATCTAGAAGACAGCGAGACACGAAATCAATCGCCCTGTGATATCGGAGAGCCTCGATCTCTCTTGGAGCCTTTCCCTTTTCCCTTGGACTTATTGTCGCGTTTCCGGGTCAGCGACGAGGTCGAAGTCGTGGATGCCGAGTCCGCAGGGCTCGAATGATTCGAGCCGTCGCGGTCCCACCGCGCCAGGGCGTCGCGCAGATTCTGTCCATCAGCCTCGTCGTAAGCGTCGACATCGACGTGCAAATTATCCTGACCGGAGCGTCCCATTTCCGAGGTCTCGAGATTTGCTCTCATCTCTTTTCGCTGATCCTCCGTGTGTTGGGGGCATCGCATCGATCGCGTGCACAATTTTTTCGTATGCTCCGAAATTACGCCGCATATCTGGGTCAGCAGAGTGCGTTTGTCCTCGATCGACATATTTTCGTAATTCGAAGGAGAATTCTCGTTGCTCGATTGCACGTGCTCCGCGCCCGAGTCCCCGTTCCTTTGGCCGCTCTTCTGCTGCTTCGACCGTTTTATTCCATTACGATCCTTACGTCGCTTCCGCTTTTCGTTCGTTAAACTCCAATCAACGTCGTCATCGTCGTCGCTCAATACTCCACTGAAATTACTCATGTCCTTCGTGCTATTTGCTATTCTACGCGATGCGATCCTTGAACTGTTACGTCCCATTCCCATACATTTCTCCAGGTGGGTTGCGAACCGGCAAGCAGCTACTCCTCTGTCGCAATTCGGACAATTGCATTCTTGAGACTTTTTCACTGGATGCTGGCCGAAGACGTCAAGACCTGGAGAATCTATTGGAACAATTTTTCTGATTATTATTGAAATTTAGCAATTGACGACAAACGATCATACTCCAAAAAATGATGTAAATTACAAGAAATGTGCTCTGACTAGAAAATGAATGAGCATTGCGATAGAATATTGGCAAATGCATTTATATTGCTCCAAAATTGTTCCTTCGCTTTTATTTGTAAATTCTTCATTTTTGTCTCACCAACTATTGCATATGACTCATCATCAGGGATTCCCTCTTCGACATCTGAGCTGCCAGTTTTTATAGTCCTGTGTACATCAAAGACAAAACCCATGAGCACTTCATCGAGAAGGTCCTCATATATTTCCTTGGTGGCTGCTTCGCAGTTGTCATTTTTGCTCATAAATTCGAGAAAACTTTTCTCCAATTCTTGTATCCGCTCTTCCGTAACGGACATGTTTGCGCTGACGACTGCTACAAAATAACATGAGCTTTCGTGCTAAAATTACGATCCTGCTGATTTTTAATGTTTACAAATCGGTCCGAAAACAACCCTTGCTCCAAAATTTGAGCGATTGCAAACGTACTTTCGTCTCGAAGATATTTTCAAACTGCACTTACGAAACCTTGAGAACAGTAATCCGAATCTCCTCTTCTTATTTGAAATTAATTAGCGATAATCTTACTGTTGCTAATTATTGTAATATATCGCATTTTTTTCTGTCAGACCACTTTTGACGCTTACGAGCTTTCGTTAAAACGTCCGACAGGTGGCGAACGGCAATCGGCGCTCGCGAAATACCTTCGTGTGCGGCGTTTTCCAAAATAAATATATATATAATTAGTTGAATCATTTTTTCGAAACATTTATTAATAATCCTTGATTCATTAACTTATAGATTGAAAGGTATAATTTTTACAATTTGTTAACGGATGGGAAATGTAATTTCAACAATTATGGATTGATATTTCACGATCAAATTCTTGAGCCGAAGACTTGGATTTTTCTAACCTATATAACGTTCACATCTTTGCGAATGCCGAATGGCCGTACGCTTCGTCGCCTCGCGTGAACCGGAGCCAGCCCAAACGAAATAATAATAATACATCTTTGCTTGTGAACCACACGTGTTTACGAACTTACGCTGCGATTTACGTAAATCTTGTTTTACAAAAACAATTAACGATTTTCTAACAGCACGTGGTTAAAATAGGTACATTGCTGATTAAATTCGAAAGCTATGTACTGCGGTCATTCAAGATTAGTTATCATTTTTAACTGAAAAACGTAAAACTCTTTCGTTTAACCTGATCTATTTTGATGAACTCGGCAAATAAATTTGAAAAATGTCAAGAGTAAAAAATATTATGCGATTATCGATAGCAACGCGAAATTTTCGATGCTTGTCGAATCACATAATAGCTAGACGACTAGCTCAAACATCAATTTGTTCAGCACAAATCTCAAAAGGTAAAAACTGAAAAAATTACGTTTATTCTCTCTCATTTTACATTTCTTCTATTTGAAATATTAGTTCGTAACACAATTTATTTGATTATCTGTGTACCTTACCTTCATTTTTATTTAAATTTTTTTATTCACTTCAATTTGTAATAATTTATTGATACTTGTATGCTTTTTTTCACTGATTGTATCTATTACTTCTCGTTTTTCTCAGCATCATCTGGTTTTTCTCAGCATCTTTAAATCACTATTACCAGTTAACGAATATTTGATGATTCCCTTCGATCATTCATCAACAAAGTTTTTGCACATTCCACTTGTTTTTCGTATATTTTTCATTTGTTTCTCTGATAGTAGAATCCTGTTTTATGTCCTTCATATATGCACTGGAGTCCTATTGATTATTGTAATTCATAATTAATATTATTGGATTGAAATTAAGTTAATTTTTTATTCATTCAGTTGGTAGAGATCGTGTTACAAAAAAAAAATTTAGAATCTCGGAGGAAAACCTGAATCTGTTTTGCATCTCTTCCTATCCGACTTACACGGATTAACTGTCAACCTTGAGTATTAATATGCATTGATATATTTTTTACCATGCCATTTCTTTTTCAGAGGAACTTGTACTGGCCAGGCCTGAAAAACTCTTGAAACCTGCGTTTAAAAGACCCGAGGCTTATCAAAATTTGGAAAAACAAATAAGAAGATGTACTTCGCTGGAAGAAATCTTTCAGTTCATTAAATCATGCGAGGATGAACTGAAATCCAGCAGTGTTTTACAAGCATTTCATTCAATTTGCCATTTTGTAGAACCCGATAAAGGAAATCTTTCGGATATTATCAAGAGAGATGAGTTTCTCATTCTATGCGATACACTGAACAAAAACTTGATACACATTTCACTCGCCGATTGCATAAATATGCTAAACCTTTTGGCTTACTTGAATATTCCTGGCACAAGTATAATTGTACAAAACATTCTTCAAATTATTAGTCAGTCGATCAACAATCTCAGTCTGCGCCAGTTAATTAGCGTTCATCATATACTGAGAAAATACGAAGAAACCCCACTCTCCGAAGCAATTGAAATCGCTATCCCTCTTTCATATGAAAAAAATGTAGAGAGACAACTCGATCCCCGCAACGTTAAGGATATCAAAGATGGTATTACTTACTTGAGCACCAAACCAAAATCACAAACACCAGGAATCTTAACAGCGCTTCTTCAGGGGTTGTCCAATCATTACTCAGATCTGGACCCAACTGAGGCATACCAAATAATATTACGCCTATTGAAATGGAAATGTCACTGTGATTTATTACCAGAAGCTGTGTACAATCTTCTGGATATACTCGCTAAAAACTTAACTGATATGAGTTACTTTCAAATCAAGAACCTATTGTTTAAGATAGTATGGAATTGTGACATTCGGGCAGGGTAAACAAATCTATGCAATTTTAAAGTTGTGTGAACACGATCGGAGAACCGTGTCCGATTTCTAGTAAGAAAATTTTTCAATCTTTAAATTTTAATAATTCGTCCAGTAAAATTACAAATAACTCGCATAAAATAATATTCTTGAGCCTCGTCGATAAGTTTTCCGTGATTTCACGACAGAAATTGGAAAATTATTGCAATCGGCAAATTTCTCAGACATATTTATAACAAGAAACTCGAATCGTGTTCACACACCTCAACCGTTCTACAATGTTAAAGTATTTATATTATAATTGTTATTAAAATGCGTTAATTTTTAGGGTTGGCTATCACGAGGGATTTTTCGATGCTCACCTATCGGCTATTATCGCAAAAGATGATATTGAGGAAGGAAACTACATACTTTGGTTTTTAAAAGTTTTTCAACACGCGAATACACCTATTCTGGATTACTTCGCTGGAAAATGTTATGAGGATCCAATGTACTTGAAAAGGACACCTGTAAAACAACAAATATCTTTCATAGATTGTTGTTCATCGTTTGACTACAAGCCTATTTTTTGGGACGCGATAAAAGATGACATGGTGAAAAATATAATGAAATCAGAAGAATCATACACGACTTTATTTCTGGCGACTCATCTGTTAGTTTTGGATTACTACCGTCCAGATTTAATAGCAAAAGCTTTCGAAGAATTCCACAGTCGGAAAACTGACGGGATTGTGTATAGAAAGTTGATTTTGAATCTCCACCAACACGTAATGGCTTTTCATCCTGAATACACGGGCCCGAAGTTGGAGGACCTATCCAAATTTGTCTTCGATTTCAAACTACCGTCTCAAATACAGTGTGCTTTTGAGCATGCTTTTGGTGGTCACCAATACGTAATATCCAATGCTATGACGAAATTACATCATCGGATCAGTAAGAGTCGACTCGTTACATTATATCTATATCATTTTTTTATTCCAAAGCAAATAATTAAATCGATTACTTCATTGTCCTTTTAGGTTTTGCCGTTGTTATGAGAAAAGGTGGATACCCTGTTGCATGGAACGAACTCAGTTGTGAAAGTGGTGATCTCATCTACGTAGAAGATATAAAGCCACCAACCGATGGTCAAGTGTGAGTTAACTTCTTGTTACTTCAGATTTAAGGGATTACAACTAGTCACCGGCCGAAAAAAAGCATGTTTTTTTGAAATTTTTTTGGGAAACTGATTGCAGTTTTCGAACTGTTTCTTTTTGCATAATAAAGGGTATATTGTTTACTATGTTTCATAATTTTTCTAGTGTAAAAGATTCACAAATGGAGCATATATAATATATTTTACGGACCGCTGTCCAGAAAAAGGCTTTCCACGGTGACCACTATAACTTTTACACCGATTATCAGAAATAAAAAACCAAATAGATTCAGTTTTTGTATTGTATTATCTAGTCTTTGATCGAAGGATTTGATGAAATATCAATTTTTGAAAAAATGGTCGGCGGTTGAAAGTGAAAGTCTAAATTTC
>JAPYYX010003663.1:0-10063 GCA_030522605.1 Cremastinae sp. B BG-2022a | reverse complement strand
TAGAACATTTATACGAATTTTCCATAAGACTCAATATTGAATTTTATGAAGTTTGAAAGTTGATAACTTTGAAACCATTTAGTGAATCATTCTCAAATTCGGCACAAGGATTTTTTAGCCGTTTCCAAACACGTCTACAAAATTTGAACTTTTTCTTACTATTTTAAAAATAGGTATAATTCCTCCTTAATCATCACCTTAACAGGCAGTGTCAAAAATCTCAGAAAAACATTAATAAAATCAAAGAGTAATTAAAAAATCTGTTTCTCTGTTTCATCAATTATTTTTTATTTCAATAAAAAAGGAGTCTTAACCTGAAAGATCGATGAACTTTTTTTGGAAACTTGATATTTTCTAAATTTATTCAGAGATAGAGAGAAAGCCTTAAAGTGTGTATAATAAAGAATTTTATAACGTCGTCCAGGCGGGGGGCCGATACTCCCTATCGGTACGCGACCTTGGTCGAACCTGACCTTGCTTTATTTTAGGCAAGCCCGAATCGCACGTAATTCTACTATATACGGGAAGCTTTGCTTGTAAGCTTATACGTATAGAATGTCGTTATTCGTAAGCAACGGCTAATGAGTTGACGGCTAATAATTTCGAGTCGCGATCACCGATGTAAGGTTATTATCGCGTGTCGAATTTTTCACGTACCCTGATTCTCAAATTTTTTTAATATCTTTTTCGGCACGATGCGCATTCGCACGTTGCGCATCTCGATTAGCCTCCACACCGGCGACCGGCGAGCTGTTTCGCGAATGCTGTACGATTCACCCTGTGAAATGTTCAACTTTTACGAGAAACGTTTTATTGCCAATTTTAACAAAATAGCTGATGTTGGACAAATACCATAAATGCCAAAAAGTCATATTTCATCAGATTTTTCTTGGCGCTCGAAAACTATGAGAATGCGCGCGCATTTGGGTCGCTGTCACGTGAGACGCTACGTGAATCATTTTATTCGTAACTTTTTTGGCGGTGCAATAATTCTGTGAGATAAACAACAGCGTAAAAAACGTTGGATTCCTTTCGAGTTGGACTCCTGCGAAGATATTTGACCCTCGGAATAAAATCTTCATTCTTACAGGGATCGAAAAGAAATTGTTTATTCTAAAAAACAAAATTCATAAATGCGTCAGAAAGTTCCTTCCAACCTTGTTTTGTAACGAATTTGAGAAAAAAAATTAATGGTCAATTTTATCACTTTTTGTTCGTTCGACTGTTCACGATTAATTTTTCGTATGAGTCAGTCAAGGTACTCATGCTGTAAGAATGTCTATTTACAATCGAAATTGCGAATGAATAATCGTTCTCTGAACTTTTTATCTCCGTAACTACGTACAATTTGCAAAGCTAAAAAAACTCAATATAACTTGAGCCCTAACCTTACTCTACCCTATATGAAAAAGTAAGAGAATTTTCACTGTATCCCTCGGAGTAAATTCCAGTAATAATTACGAAACGTTTCGAGTCCCAGCGGGGAGCTGAGGACTCGTTTACCCGAAAATCTAGCAAAATCATTAATTCGAGATGGATTCAAAACATTAAAGAGAGTCTACGAAGCGATTTAGAAACAAATTCCCCACTCGGGTGTTCATCATCGATGCAATGTCCCCGGTGGCTTCCTTCTCGATCTCTCCGTCGTTCACCTCACTCCCTCTCGTTCTCGCGCGCTCTCATCGAACGCTCTGATGCAACTGCGTAGCGTCGGGACGCTGCTGCGGTCGATGTCAAGGCCAAGGCCACCGCGTAAAGAGACGTCTCCCCCCATCCCGCTCCTTCCCGACAACCTCCTCACCCCTTACTTCTTTATGCCGCGCGCGCTTTGTGTCAGCAGCGCGTCTAGATGCTCCGAAGATTCGCCGTTCTCGCTGTCACGTTTTCCCTATACGAAAACGTGCGCTTACTCAAAAATATTGCAAATTTTTTTTTTTTACGATATAGTGATATACAATTAATAATTCAGTACGTTCAGATGTTTTTTAAATTTTTAGCAGACATTGCTCGAAATATTTCTTCGAACTATAAAAACATGAGGATTTTTTGTTGTTTTATTTTTCAAACAATTTTTGGAATTATTTCATATTAGAGAAAAGAACGTTGGCACTGTTAGAATAAATTTTTGTTATCTTATAATTTGATGACTTAAAATTAATAGGTTTTAAGATACCCTAAAAAGGGACGATGGCCCTTCTGATATGAATTTTTTACGATCCCCCAAATAATTTAGTATGTTCTCATGCTTTTTATTTCTTTAATGAATATTTCTTAAAAAATGTAGGGAGAAAATAAACGTGAGGGGGATTTTTTAAAATTGTTTTATTTTTCAACCAAGCAATTTTTGATATTCTCGTTGACATTGAAAAAAGGACGATGGCGCTTCTGATATGAAAATTGTCCCCGTAACGGGACTCGCGGTCATTTTCGTTAAATTTTTTGTTACCGGAGATAAAAAATGTAGTTCCAAGGCCGAGAGCGAAGAATGGTGCACGTAAATGGAAAAGTGACGCTTGCGGACTTAATAGCTCGATACTCCTACGCTCCTTCACCCCTCGTTTTTTCTTCTCTCTCTCTCTCTTTCTCACTTTTTACTACACATGTAAACATTCGACCCGACCAACGTCATTAGCGACCTCGAAATATTCTTCGGCGCTTCTATAGGTATAGCGACATCTAAATCTAAACGCGGACTTACGTTTATTTATATATGGGTACACAATTTTCAGTGGAAAGTCGAGTACCCAACCTCTCGCGTGATCTCCAACCCCTTTCGCGACATTCCGGGCCGCGGAAATTTTCATCCGGATGTCGATCGCTGTAGAAACCTTGTTTGAAGTTTTCACAGAGTTTTTCAACCCCGAGGAACTTTTGGCAAAAGCCAATTTGCTTTGCAAACTTTTTAGTCTCGGAGGTTTTGAGTCGAATATTTCAGAGGTTTGCAGGTTATGAGTAGAGGAAAAATTTTCGTTTTTTTTAAATTCTCTTCTTTGTCCCCTTTGTCAATTCTTTTCTGATTTTTAAGAAATATTTTTTTTTACTTTTCGTAGTTTGTTGCAATTCCGGAGGAGCAGAATTTACAGAAAGTTTTTAAAGTTTTTAAAATCTGGGGGTGTCGAGTCGAATGTTTTCAAAGGTTTTTAGGTTATGAATAAAGAAAATGTTTTTTATTCTTGTCGATTCTCTTTTTCTATTCTCTTTGTAAACCTTTTCTAGTTTATCAGGTTTTCAAGTTTTCACTCAGAATTATTCTTCGCTTCTTCAAAACTCGTTATGATCCCCTTTTTAACCCTTGTGTACTTTTCGTTGTTTTTGTTTTCGTCGTTTTCCAGTTTTTATCACATTTACGAAGGTGATGTTTGAGAGCGAAAAAGAGAGAGCACTTTTCTCGCGCCATTAGAAAAAAGAAAATAGTCTCGTTACACGCGGCAGAGAGAAACGCGGGAGAGCATCAATTTGGCCCTCATCGGCACCCTTGAAAGAGACACGAGAGGGCGCTATATGTATAGGGGAGCTTGCCAAGTGCATAATACCGGCGGCCTTCGACCGAGCCAATGCCAACGAGGTTGTTGGAGCGCGGTTCAGTACATGCGGCGACCCGGTACTCAATACAGATATATAAACAAGAACGGGAAGAAGAAAGGGGTTGAAAAGAGAGCGGAGAGTGAACCGGAGGTCGGGAGAGGGAGCTTGGCTAAGGTCAAGGCCGCTTGACGGCGCGAGCTGCACATTCGACGACTTATGCACAAAGTTATGAAAATATTTCAACACTTTCAAAAGCGCGCTAATATTTAGAATGAAGTTATGAACGATCGCCGGTCGCCATTTTGTATTTATGTCGGTAATTGACAAAATGGCGTGCTGAAGTTTGACAGCCGTTTTCCACTAAAGTTCGTGCTTTCCGTGTAAAATCATGTTTTTTATCATCCTCTGTGTGTCTAATCCTCATTTTGAGCGTACATACATGAATCAAGAAGACCGATCGCCATTTCATGAATCGGCAGTCGACAAAATGGCGCGCCGAAATTTGACAGCCGTTTTCCACTAAAGTTCGTGCTTTCCGTGTAAAATCAGGTTTTTTATCGCTCTCTGTGTGTCTAATCATTATTTTGAGAGTACAAACATGAATCAAGAAGACCGGATCGCCATTTCGTGAATCGGCAGTCGACAAAATGGCGCGCCGAAATTTGACAGCCGTATTTCACAAAAGTCCGCGTTCGCTTGCTAAAATGAGGTTATTTTTTGCGTTCTGGATCCATTTCTCTTTTTAATCGAATATACATGTCTCTCGGAGGACAGATGGCCATTTTCTAAATCTCTAATCGACAAAATGGCGCCCCGAAGTTTGACAGCCGTTTTTCTCGAAAATTCTCGTTTCCCCGGTAAAATCCAGGCCATTTATCTCTCTTGACCGGTACATCCATGTATACTTTTTCTCTTATTTATACACATATATTTCTTTCTCTCTCTCTGTCTATTTTTCTATTTAATCGCACATACATATACCTCGGACTATCATCGGCATCGAGCGAGGTGCGCGCGCCCGCCGGCGACGCTTGCGTCCTCACGACCTCCCGAGCCATGGCCAAGGTCCTTACCGGTCACGGGCAACTATCGCCTTTGTTATACACGCGTAGCTCGACCCGAGGAAACTTGCTCGAGGTTCTTCCGATACGAGCTTCGACCTATGTTTTTTTATACTTTCTCTCTCTCCCTCTCTATTTTTTTTCTCTTCTCATTTTTTTCCTCTCTAATTCTTTTTTTTTGATACATGCAGCGTCATACAACTCGTTGCCAGTCATTTCTCCCCTATATATACTCTCCGTTTGTTTTTCTCTTCCAGTGTGCGGGGGTGTTATTTGTTTTCATGCTCCAGGTTTCCTCCTCTTTCACGATTCCTTCGTGTTTATTGCGCGTAATAATGATGAAAAGACGCTCTGAATCGAGGAAACCGCAAAAATGCCTTCGCGCAGAGGTCACGAAGGTAAAAAAAAGTTGTTAAATGCGAAATGGAGGTTGGAGGCTTTTTTTCGTCTGTTTTACGTTTCGAGAGAAACGGATTTTCCGAAAATTGGGATAATGATGATGCGAAATGGGAATGAGGAGTCGCGGCAAGGACGATCGAGGGTTACGTGCTCGTTCAATTTCACTCCGGGAGAGAAAGGGCGAGATTTTGTGAGAAGAAGAAAGAGGCAGAGTGCACGAGAGAGTAAATGAGAGCGAGCATAGTGGGCCGAGGGAAACTCTCACTCCCAGGCCTTTTGAGGCGAGGACCGATAATTAGTTTTCGAGGGTACTCCACTCTCAATGTGTTGTACCTATATCACAGCCTAAAAGTACACTCTCTGCCATCAGAGTACACATGCCCGGGGTATCCTTCGATGTCGTTGCAAATTCAAACTATTGCCTCGATTCTTGCAATCGTCCTAGATACGTCAAATCAAAAATTTCATCAGGAACAAACTAATCGAATAATTTAGACTAAAATTATATCCAAAATTAGAAAATTGGCTGGAATATTTTTATTAATTTTTTGCATATTTAATTTCTTGTTGTTTGAGGAAATTTATTTATAACAGTAATTTTTTTTTGTTGATGATTTAAATAATTTTTGTATTTTTGTTGTTGCTGTTTTGAAATAAATTTTATTGATTCCTCTACATGTTTCACTTTTCTTCTGATCGATCTATAAGCATCGATCGACAAATTTTATGTCCTCTTCCGGTCTGATCGATACGCGATTGCTGCATTTTTTGACTAGGTCAGTTCTCCTTGGCGATTGGCAAACAGCCCTCTCTCTCCTCTCCTTTTCGCTTCGTCTTTTTCTTCCTAAGTATAGAATCGCAGCTTATTGTATATACGTCGATTATTATCTATCTCTCTCTCTCTGTTTCCTATTCGGTTCGAGTATTGTTACGAGTATAGACAATTCGTGTACGAGTTTAACCCGGTTTTACAACGAAAGTGTCTCGCGTCAGAGGTTGCGACCTATACGAATGGAATGACGAGGACGTTAGAGAGGTCAAGAATAAACGTGTACAGGCTGCTTCACGGAGTCTGCTTTCCAAATTTAAATATAAAAATATACTCTTTCTTCTCATTAGTAGGCGTGAAATATGCATTTTATAATTTCGATCATAATTTGTCATAATTATTATAATCACGATTATCACAACATCGTTATGATTGATTTAAATTTTTGTTGTCTAAGTGAAATATCTGAAAAACGATGTATCAAGTGGATTGGAAGCGTTTTGGGAAAACGCATCAATGGATAAATTCTTGAAACGCTTGAATGGTGCAAGACTCACGAACGCTTAAAAGACAACAAAATTATTCTTTTCATTCGAGTTTATTTTATCTTGTGTTACCATTTCGATTATTTTCAATTAATAATTTATCAAAGTTACTATAGAAATGACAATAATAATTTTACTGTGCTTATTAATTATAATGCCATACAGATTTAGAGTCCTTTGAAAAATATCAAAAGGAAATCTATTTTATGTTTCTATTTTTTTTCGATTTAAGGTTCCTTTAATTTTTTTTCATATGTCTAAGGTTCTTGTGAGAGGGCCTCTATACTTTTAGATATAGTTGTACAGAAATGCAGATATTCGGTAGTGCGAATCTGTGGAACGTAACGGTTCGAGTTTTAGGGGTGGATTTTGGGATTGGCCGGATGGCGATATGCCAGCTCCGCAGGACTGTAGAAGTAAAGGATTCGAGGGTAGAAGGCTGAAGAGAGTTTGGAGTAGATGCAGCTTGCGAGAGGGAGAGGTCGAGGGAGGGAGAGCTTTAACTCAAGTTCAAGGCCACAATGCGCTCTCGGGCTACGTCCGGACGTTCTAACCCAAATACCGTTCTACTCTACATTCGTGCTTTCGTTTCATGAACACACACAACTGATTACTTTTGACCCTGAGTCCCTTCGATTTCGCTTCTTTTTCAATCTTTGACGATTATTTTTTTTTTCTATTTTTGTCCTTTGAGCTTTTAACCAAATCACTTTGATTACGGTCCTTTTTTCCATTCAATTTTCACGGTAACTTATCATGATGGATGAAATTTTATTATTTCCATATTTTTTAAACTTTTATTTTTGATTACTTAAATTGGGTTATTGGAATAATTAATTATTTATGACTTGTGTTTTAAAATTGTTTATTCAACTTCTTGGGACTTTTCTTAGTGATTTGATTTTATCTATTTTCTACGAATTTTTTATTTTAATTTTTGATTAAGCTATATTTTTTCTCAAGGACAATTTATTTTTTTTGTTTGTCGATGAGACAAAAGAAAGTCTCCTTTCGAAGATTTCCGACGGATCGCCTTGGCATCTGAATAGATTTTATTTCGGTCATAGACCCAATCTGGGAATGAGACGATCCTATACATATATTCCTATAAATAAATTTTATCGTTTCCGGTCCGAGGTGTCCTTCGAACGACTCATGAATCAGCACACGTGCTTCTCTCTTTCTTTTTATCCCCCTCTCTTTTCCTTTTTATATAAACGTCAGATAAATAACTTTGAAAGGCTCGCATTCGTTGCAAGAATCCCAGATGACAGTGCATCTTGAAATAAAAATTTAAAAAACATTTAAAAAGCGTTTTGAATATCTGATAACTTTTTGTCTTCTACAGGAAAATTTGCAATTTTAACTTCTAGAAGATAAAATAAAGAAAGAAGGAAACATATAGGAAATCCTCTGAAAAAAATTCGGAGAAATTTGTTTCCTTTCCTTCTCAAGAAAATCAACAACAGAAAAATTTGAAGGTTCGAGAGCAAGGGCAAAAATAAAAAAGCAATCAAGACGAGTGTTTTGAATTTCTATACCATTTTTCTTTTTTTTTAGTAAAATTCGCGATCTCTATTTCTTTTTTTATGTTTTCAAAGGAAATTCATAAGAGGCCAACTTCAAGGAGTTTCGAATTTCTTCGATTTCGTTCGCTTTTTAGGTTAAAATTCGAAACTTAAACTTCAAAAGGAAAGAAAAATAAAAGAGTGTAGAAAATCGTCTGAGAAAAATTCGCGATCTTTTTTCGTTTTCTTTCTCTTCCAAGAAAATTCTCAAGGAAGAAGAAAATTGGAGGGGTGAGAGTAAGGAAAATGCGAGAGCGGTTTGGTGGGAGCCGCGGGTGCGCGGGGCGCACCTTTCTATTTTCCGAGTCCGCGTGGGCCGGGCATTCAAGCGCGGTAACCTTGAACTTCATCTCGGGATCCACTGACGTCACGACGATCGACCACAAATCGGGCTGATGTGCACACACGTCCGTACATACATAAATATTTATTTACGTACGAAACGATTGTGCGCGCAACTTTTTCCTCGTTTCATTTTTTCAGTGTATTTCTCGAACACGATATGGTCCAGAGAGGCGTGAAAAATGTCACAAACAAACTTTCATGAATAACAGTCACGGAACCACGAAATTGAGATCAAACAATTTTTTTCGCAAATTGCACCAATATCGTCGATTCCTGACTTGAAAAAAAGTTTTTTTTTAAAGATTTATACAATTCTTCAATTATTTAAAAAATTTATTTGAGTAATTAGTCAATTAGTGATTCAACGTCTTGATAACTCTTTCGGTAAAGCTCGAGTAAATTTCTGAACTCGATCTCGATTAATTTTTAACGGATCTCGATAAATTTGGATGACTTCCGTTCTCGGGATCACGAGATATTATTCGACTTGCATTCCGCATTCCACCGATTCATTTTTAACCTTGCCATCACCCGGCTCCATTTCCCTTCGCTAATACACGTCACAATGTCACGATGTTAAAAGTTTCATCGGAATTCAGACACATCGTTTTACAAAAGTATCGAATTTCGCCGGGAAACAATCTCACTGACGGATCTCTTGTGGAAATTCGCCAAAAATTCTCTAATAAAATTTCTATTTCGTGCTATTCCGCGAGGCGAAATTTTCTCGTACATTAAAACTTGATTTATGCTCCTTGGTACAGTTTAATTCCGTTTAAAAATAAATTGCTCGAGAATTGAGTTTACAACGTGACATCAGTCTTTTGTCATGACAATTGGTTTTATAATTTGTTTAAATTTTTACTCAATGACGTTATTAAACAAAATTAAAATTACACTTTGAAAATTATAATTTTTAAATTTTTTTTTAAAGTCGTAATTTTTCTCATTTTGTATAGTAAAAAATGATTTTTGATTATTAAAGTTTTCTCGTACACGATGCGTATTGGTACAATTTAATCCCGTTTATAATTAAATTGTTAAAAATTTGTTTTTCACGATAATTATTTAACTATTTAAACTCTTTCACAACAAAATTATGAACAAACAGTGCGATTGTGATTTTCAAATTATAATTTGTAGATAGCTCTGATGATTTAAAAAATCGATCCACGTTTTGTCGTACTGAATTTTACATCATTTTTCATTTTTGATAAAAAAAATATATATTTTCCATTTTTTTATAGATTTTGTATAATTTCCGTAAAAAATGTTTATAACGGACACTCACGATGTCAATTAACACGCACAATGAAAGGTGTGAAGGACTCGGTCGACGAGTGAAGGATAAAAGCGTCGGAGCTCTCGCAGCGTCGAACCGGAAGTGTATTTTCTCGCGGAGTCCTCGATCTTTATTAACATGCAGAAATAAAATAAGACACACGTCGTACATAGAGAAGCGAAACGTCAGGCGACTTTTGTGTTCTTTGTCTCCACGTGGTGAGCGCTGTCAAATGAAATCACGGTCACGTGTGTGTGCTTTGGAATAAAAAAGAGCGGGAGAGAGAATGAAAAAAAAAGGAAGGAATTTGACATTGAGGTTGAGGTGTCCGCACGATAATCGCGTTTCAGGTACAAATCGAGGTCTCGTTTGTGTGCAAAGTTCGCAGGCTCCGGAACATAATGAGATTTGCATCAGAGCGTCGTTTCTCTCCCCTCTCCGAGTCTGGCTGCGTATATTTAGAGAAAAGAAAGAAAAAATTAGGAAGGCTGTATTTAGACACAGCCGTAGCCTTTGAGCGTGAAACGCCTTTTGCAATTTTTTAAAAATGATATTTTTTAGAAATATTT